>VFFE01008609.1:798067-911463 GCA_008921705.1 Burhinus oedicnemus | reverse complement strand
CACCCTCCCTGCCGGCTCCCACCCGTCCCCAGGCTAGGAGCTTCAGCCAGGGGCCACCACCAGCCACCATGGCGGCAAACCACCGGCGTGCCGGGGCTGGCGAAGCACTCCCCAGTTATTAATAACCCCTCCAAACTAACCGAGGGGTTGGGAGGCATTAAAGTTATAGTTTGCAGTAAAGCCCCCGTCTGTTTGCTGGAGAGTTTAATATATGGCAGGAAGTTTCGCCTATAAAAGGCGAGCGTTATTTTTTTTCCTCCAGTTCACCGGGAGTCTATAACTTACGACCTCCATAAATGTGAGTGGGTCTCGCAAGTCAGCCCATCAGTCTTTGGAGTAATTCTGCTTTGTAGTAAAATATTTTACTGTGCCTTGGATGCGGGCGGCCCAACCCCGTCCCCCCCTTCCCCCGTCGGGTGGGCAGGGGGGTGGTGGCCGTCCCCAGGTCCCTCCTCTGCCAGCACTGTGGGGATGGCATGGATGACGCTGCCCATCCTTTGGGCATGGTGGGTGTAGGAGCCTAGAAAAATAATAAAATGAAATGAAATGGAAAGGAATGGAATGGAATGGAATGGAATAAAATAAAATAAAATAAAATAAAATAAAATAAAATAAAATAAAATAAAATAAAATAAAATAAAATAAAATAAAATAAAATAAAATAAAATAAAATATGAACCTGCCCACAGGCATGAGCTATTGGGAACATGTGCTACAACTTTTAATTATTGCTAATGAGGTAGAGTTTTAATAGCTTTACAGGGGAATTGCAGGGTCCTTCTGCGCACTGGCTGTTCAAGGTGCCGATGTGGCAGTGCTGCCACCGGGGCTGTGCGGGAAGGGGGAGCCTGGGATGGCAGTGAAGGGTGCTCAGTGCCGGGAGAGGAGGAGGATGGCAAGGAAGGAGCCCAGAGGAGGGGGCAGATGAATGGGCACCAGCTCGGCATGGCCATGGGTGATGATGACACAAAGGCAGGACTGGATTGAGACCAAGCAGAAGGAGTACATAGCAAAAAACGGGGCAGGGGGAAGAAGAATACCATCACCTCCTTGCCAGGTGTCCCATCCTGCAAGCCGCCAAAACACTTTATTCACCCCCAAAATCAACCCCGTTTTCCTGCAGCCATCACTGGCCCCAGGGCAGGGCAGCTGAGAGGCGCTGGGAGAGCCCAGCTAATTAAAAATGCAAATGAAAGAGGGGGCCGCACGGCTGCTGTCGCCTTCCGAAGGTGCAAATTACAAGAGGGGTTTATTGGCAACTTCTCATTCAGAGGCGAGTCCCCGTCCCCCCGTGGCCACCAGCCTCGCAGAACGGGCAGCCCCTGCCTGCGCTGCTGCCACAGCTGCCCGGCAGCTGGAAGAGGTTTTTGTCTTTCCTCTGCTTGAAGCAACCTCCAGAGCAGGAAAAAGGTGATAGAAGAAAGGACAGGAGAAAATAAAGATGATTTTTTTTTTTTTAAGAAAAAAGTTTCCCTGCTTTTTGGTGGGTTTTTGGTTTTGTTTTGGTTTTGGTTTTTTTTTCTCCTGTTTTCTTCCCAGCTCTTTGTAGGAAAACATTTCTCCAAAATGAAAAAAGGAACATAATCAGAGGCAAATACTCGCTAAAACAAATTACATAGGGACTAAAGCAGCCCAGTACCCTGCCAGTGGCACTGGGCACTCTTGAGCCTACACCACAAATACCTCTTTTCTGCTCCATCCATCACTACGTGGCTTGGTAGCTTTGCTCCTAAATATTCAATATATTCTTGGAAACACTGCCCGAGCTCAACCCGTAAAATCCCAGCTGCAACACAACCAGCATGGAGAAGAAACCAAGGACAGTGGCTTTGAGGTGACCCATGCAGTCTATGTCCAGAGCAAGAACCCAAGTGAAGCTGGTCTCCCCCGACCCTTCCAGAAACACACAGTTTTTGTCCAATTTTCCTGGGTTTTGGGGCAGTTCGGAAGCGGCAGACGGTGATGGCAGGGACCGCTGCAGCGTTTGCTGAGGGCCGCGCCAGCGATTCTCCCACTCGCTGACTCAGCTCCAGTGCGGCTCCCTCGTCCTGCTGCTAATTAGGCTCCAGCCTCTCATCTTGTTAATAAGCTTCCAGTTCATTTGCATACAAAAAAAAAAAAAACAGAGTGAAAGCAAGCAGCTCGTTTTAGCTTCAACATGTGGCTAATGCTTATTAAAATATTTAACCTTTTATTATGGTGCAGAAGCATCTGTTCAGGCAGAGCCCGGCACAGGCAGGTGTGGGCAATACGGCACTTCTCCTGCCTGCCAGCGAGACCGCGCCACTCTAAGGGACACCCTATGGAGGGTCCCCACCAGTGCCCGCCAGTGCACAGCTAATGCAAACCCCCAGGGTGATGGGGAGATACTGCAAAATACAGGGAATTTCAGCTCCTGAAATCTGTGTCCGTGGTTTTCAGCATTTCCAGAGCCTGATTGGGGCATTAAGTAGGTAAAATCGCATTGAGCTGCCTCAAAATTCATCCTTTGGGCCATGTGCAGCCATTGCACATAATGCCTTTCCCAGCTAAACAAAAAGGACCATGCTAGCGAGATCTCCTCTCCTGTCGAGACCCTGATCCTACCGAGTACGCCTCTCCTATCGAGACCCCCCTTTCCTATCGAGACACTCTCTCCTAATGAGACTCTCCTCTCCTATCGAGACCCACTCTCCTATCGAGACCCCTCTCCTATAGAGACATCCTCTCCTACCGAGACCTTCCTCTCCTAGCAAGACCTCTCTCCTATTAAGACTCTGATCCTTTCAAGACCCCTCTCCTATTGAGACCCACTTTCCTATCGAGACCCCCTCTCCTATCAAGACCCTCACTCCTATCCAGACCCCTCTCCTATCGAGACCCCCTCTCCTGTCAAGACCTGTTCTCCAGGGGCCGCATTTCGGCAGCAGCCCGCCTGGGTGCTGGGTGCTCACACCTGGGCAACCCTGCAAAAGGCAGCAACACCACGGGGACAGAGCCCGGCGTCACAGGCGCGAGCAGGAGTGAAGGTGAATCTGTCATCCCAGCTGCGGACACGCAGGTTATTTGATGACGATTAATTAACCCGGGACTAAGAGGTTTGCAAGGGAAGCCGGGAGCGCTGCCTGGAGCCCGGCCAGCGCGGGGCTGGCACTGGGATGGAGGGCTCCCAGCCGCCGCTGCTGCCAGCTGCCCAGTGCCGAGAGGGAGTCTCTGATAAACCGCCTCCGCTTCCAGCATGGCTGGGCTTGTGGAAAAGTCTGCTGTGCAAAAGGGCTGGCAGCTTCACAGCTGTGACCTCTGTATGAAATAGAAGACATAAATATAATCATGTGTAACGTATTTACATACATACATGTATATGTATATAGATAGAAGTGTCTTGGTAGTGTGCTAGCTCCCAGGACCTACAGCCCCCTGGGATTTGTAATCCCCATGAGCCCAAGCAATGCGTTTTGTGCTTGGAAAAACAGGAGGGGACAGTAGTGCAAATTCAAGGTGCCACCGCTGCAGAGCTCCTCTGGGTGCAGAGCTCTCCTGCAGCAGGTTCAACAGCCACCATGGCCAGTGCCATCCATGCTGGGGTGTTGATGACATGCCGCGGGGCACCCTGCTGCCCTGCCTTTGCCACTGGCAGTGTCACCTCTCAGAGGCTCCTCCTTGCACAGTGCATGTCACTATAGTGTCAGTACTCCATGACACTGCTGGCGGTGCAGCCTGGTGCAGACAAGCCCTGCTGCGGCCACTGGATGAGGGATTTGATGGGAGGGTGGTGGGCTTGAGAAGTCTCACGGACTAGAGGAAATGTGGAGGGATAGGCAGAATCCACAGCCACGTAAATCTTGGACTGGTTCCTTCATCCTTCTAATTATAGGCAGTGGTGGTGGCCAAGGAGTCTGCAGGATGTTGGGGCTTCATGCTCGTTGCAGGGCACTGAGAGGCGATGGCACTGCATGTCCCGGGGAGGCAGCCACCATCTCACTCTGGATGTTCCTCTCATGCTTCATATGGAGCTTGGGCACACAATGTGCTTTTGAAGGTCCTCCCCACCAGCTAAGTGGTGTCAGACACAGCAGCCAGATGGATCCCTTCAAGGTCGCCCACCCTTTGGTGGCACTTCCCTGCATGGGGCGATCCAGCCGTGCTGTCCCTACCCACCCTCCTGCATTCGTACCCATGTCTCAAGACCTGTTTTGCTCCTGATTGGAGGAAAAGGCATTCAAGGAACCTCCCTGGCTCACTGCAAAGCAAAGTTAATTAAGCTCTTTTTGGCATATTAGTGAAGACAGCCTTATCAGAGATATTTGGCGCTAATGATATGCATGTACTCTGCTCCCATGGAAAACTGCATTTAAATAAATGGATATGCAGTTCAGCTGCTACCATGTCTTTAACCAGTGTTTCTTTCACATTATACAAACTTAATTGGCTCTGAAGTCCAGCTTGTTTTTTGCTTTTTGACATTTGTTGACAACCCGCTCCCTCCCTTCATTTAGCCCTGGCCACTTGCTCCTCTCCAGCTCTCCATGGGGAGCTGAACGTGAGGATGATGGTGCTTCCCCTGCTCTACTACACATGCCCCAACACCTCTCCCCAAGGTGAATTTGGGCCAGAGACCAGAAACCCAGCTAGGCAGTAACTTCTGCTTGCCTGCAGGTGGTTTCTAACTGCAGCACAGGGATGCCCTTGAGTACCATTGCTCCTGGGCAAGAAGCAGAACAAGGACATCAGAACAAGAGCTACTTGGGTCTGGCTGTCCCAGAGCTGTTCTGGGACCATGCCAGCATGTCACGCTTCAGGATACAGCCAGCAGATCCTGACCCCTGGCCTCAGGGAGAGAGCCCCAGCTCACTCCCCCAGGTCTTTGGTGCTGTCACCTTAACCTTGATCCCAACTATAAGCAAGTTCCTTGCTAAGACCTGGCTGCCAGGGATGGGCTAGAAAATGATGCTTTGCAGGGATGTATCCAAACTCCGGCATTAGACTGGGTACTGGCACCTCGCAGCAGCTGAACGCTGACGACAGCGTTGCCTCTTCCTCCTTTCAGAAACCTGAAAGCTTGACATGTGCTGGAAGGGAAAAAAAACCACCCGGGCCAGGGGCTGGCGAGGAGGTTTTGAAGCTGATCGTGGCTGAAGGCTTGTGGGGAGCATCCCAGGAGGCTCCCGCTGCGCTGGGCCAGGTGGAGGGAGGCCCACAGGCATACCTGTCTGGGGCAATCAGGGCTTTGGCCTGTCTGCTGTGTGTCCTCTGAAGGTCATCAGGGCTGTCCCTGTCCTCAGGCTCTCTCCCGGCTGTGCAGACGCTGCCTTTTGTTGGGAGGTAATAGCTGGTGTGTGACTGCAGCAATAACTCTTCCTTCCTTGCCGTGCTTCTCGGTGGGATGGCTGCAGTCAGGGCTGCTTCCCCAGCAGGCTGATCCACACCCCAGCAGTGTGGCTGTCTCTCCTGGCTTTCTCCAAGCCATTCCTGCTGATGGAGGGCAGGGAGATATTGCCCTGTCCCGCTGTAAGGGCAGTGTGGGGAGAGATGCTGCACCCAGCAGCAGCATCATGGGAAGCACCTGGAAATGGGAGCACCGAGCCAAATTCAAACCAGGACCATGCTGTGGTTGCTGTGGAGTGGAGGAGCAGCCTGTGTACTGCTGTGGCCCCTGGGGACAAGGGAATCTGGAAAGGGCACCTTGCACCGTGCTGCTCTGGGTGTGGCACAGCCTGCAAACGTGTCTGCTGGGGCCCATCTTGTCAGCAGCATCCGAAAAAGCAATCCACCACACTGTACCACTTCAACCTCTTGCATCGGTAAGATGGAGTCTCATCCAGGTCTTCCCTTCAACCCTTGGTGGTGCTGACCAGCCCGGGCACAGCAGCATCCCAGCCAGGGCACAAGAGTGTACAGATGCCCAAAGGGACAAGTTGGTGTCCCTGCAACTGTTGTGGGAGCTGTGCACCTGAGATCCACCTTCACGTCCTGCTTTGTCACAGCTGGGCCATCTCCCTACAGCATGGGGAGAGTGGAGATCAATTAATATTGGTCCAATGACACCGTCAGCGTGAGCCCTCCCAGCCCATGCCAGTGTGGAGCTTCAAAGCCGGAGGAAAGCTTTTCCAAGGGTCTTGAGTGTGGCCATTGCTCTCAGCTCAGGCACTGCCTGCACCATCCCTGATGCGGCAGGAAGATTTTCTGGCCACGAAGTCCCACAGGCACTGCCACCACTTCTACCTGCATCTCCAGCAGCAGCCCCAACCCTTGGCAGTGGGATGGCCCCTCTCCCTGCCCTTTGATCCCCCCTGCCGCTGACAGCTTCCTCGAGGATGTTTTGTTGGTGGTGTCACCCTTGACCATTAGCTCTTCACGCATGACTATAACGTGACATCTCTGATGCGGTGCCGCCAGCAGCTGGCGACTTCAGGGAGCAATTAAAGCAGAATGAGTCACTGCGGGTGAGAGCATCTTTGACCACACATCTCCACCACCCTCCCAGCCCCACACCACCCTCTCTCCCCACACTGCCCCAAAATGCCTTTTCCCCACCTCTTGGGTCAAGGTAGTCAGAGAGAAGGCCTGTAGGATGGACAAGATGGGTTCAGTGGGTCAGGAGCCAGGTCCAGCACCAGCAGAAGGTGACCCATCCCCAGGTACGGGGTTTTGGGGGCATCCTGGTTCTGTCTCAGGGAACATCCCTTCCTGGTAGGCTTGATCTAGATCTTCCCCTCTCCTGCTCACATGCCGTCATTATTTTAAGACCAGGGAGGCCAAGACGGTGGGTTTTTTATGCGATTAGCTGCTGAGATGAACGTTAATTAGTTTTCAATTTCCATAAAGTACTCCACTGACAGAAAGATTAGTTAAGCCTGCTCACAGCTGCAGAGCATCACTCAGAAACTGGGAGGGGGCAGAGGAGGGGAGAGGGGGCAGGTAGCAGGGGGAAGATGGAAAAGGGGGTCCAAATCGCGTTGACGAGCTTTGCAGGGGGGGAAAGGCACGTGCCCACGTGCAATGTGAGGGATATAGGTATGTGATGAGAGGAGGTGAAAAATAAAATCCAGGGATATTTCTGGGGCCAGACCCCACGGAAAAAGTGTGTTGCTCTGCCAGGTCTCTGCTGACCCCACCTTGTTCTGTGAGTGGGGAGGGGAGGCTGAGCCACCTTACCTGGCAATAGCATGCATGGCAAATACAGTCCCCAGGCTCTGGGGATGGGGCAGTCGTGTTTCAATGCTTTTGTGCATTTTCCCCACTTCCCAAAACCCCCTTCAAAGTAACACACACACACCCCTCCCCTGTGTGAGCCGGTGCAACCCTGGGGTGCTGCGGATCCGCCACGTGACGACCATGGAAGTGAATTGCAAATGACATTTCATTAACAGCTTGAATAAAGCTGTTTTCCCTCTTTTCCGCTATGCCCAAAAGCGAGGTTAATCTTTCGCGCAAAGTGCTCTTCAAACCCCAAACCAACTCAACCGAGGTGGGGGGGGCTCTTCTAGGAGAGGGTTTGACACTCCCCCCGTCCTCTCCCCATCACTGCCTCGCTTTCGGGACAGAGTGATGCTCCTTGCAAAGGAGAGGAAAATAGTGGGTGAAAAGGGGCAGACACCCAAGGAGGGGTGTCCATGCCCTGGAGAGGGGCAGGACGATGCCCAAATGCTTTTGGGGCAGGTTTGGGCTCCCAAAAGCCACAGAGAGTATCTCGCCTTGGGAAAAGGTGTTTTATGCCAAGGGCAGCCCAGCAAAGCACGGTGGAAGAGCAGCCACGTGCTGTCAGGTCACACTCCAGGGATGTTCAGCACGTTTGATGCCAGAGCCTGAGCACAGTGGCGTGGGGACACCAGGGCATTGGCGAACCCAGCCAGAACCGCAGCATTTCTCTTCCCTGCTGCTGGAGAGAAGAGGAGGGAGCTTGATGGGAAGCAGCAAGCGCCAGTGGTTCCCAGGCTGCGGATCCCAGGGTGCATGGCCCTTTGCCGGGGCCGTGCCCGGCTGGCCAGAGGGTGTTGGGCGGTGGGAGGGAGTGATGGGGCCGCTGTGCCCTTGGAGAGCACAACGCGCAGCTGGGCACTGTGCAGCGTCCCCGTCGCGGCCCCTTCCAAAGCCAGCTGAGACCCCAGGCGCCTGCTCGGCACACTGCAGCGGGGGGAGCGCTCCCCCAGCCAGCATCCCACAGCTCCCACCCAAAGCACCCCCCAAACACCCATGATGGGGGTCTCTAAAGCCACGAATATAATTTTTCCCCCCATGTGGCTGCAGGGACCCCATTCTGTGACCCCCGATGCCAGGCGGGGGCCAGGGCCCCTGTCAGGACGAGCCGCTCCCATCCCTGCTCCCGCCTTTGACGTTATTCGGCTGGACAGAGGGTTGTCTGGGCGAATCATTTTCAACGCTCTTCCATATTCATAATGGGCTAAATATAGGGGAGCAAAGTGGGACCTGGCGGGCAAAGCCCTCCCCGTGGTCAGGGCCGATGACTTCTCCGCCGAGATGAAATGCCAGCGTCAGCCCCGCCGCAGCCCTGGGGGCACAGGGAACCGTACCTCGCCAGCCCCCCGACCAAGACGCAGTTGTCCAGGGTTTTTTTTTTTTTGGCTCCCGGTGGCCAAATTCAAAATCACGCTTTCAGCCGGTTGAGGGAGTCAGCAGAGCAGCCCAGGAGGGGGTCTGCCGGCCCCAGCACCCCCCACCCTCCCCCCGGTCCTCTTCTTCATTAAGCGAGAAGGTTAATGATTTCAATTATGGAGAAGGCAAGCAGCTAAATGAGTATAAATAACGCTTTTTCTGAGCCGCGGCAGGGAATGGGCAGAAAGGGTGTGGGGGGGAGCAGGGGCTCGTGGGGTCCATGTGGGTCTCCCGTGGGAAAATACCCACAGCAGGAGAAAGTGCTGCCCGTCCACTGAGCCGGGCCCTTCGCCGGCCCCGGACTGATGTGCTTACAAAAAATTCTAATAAAGCGATGGCTTTTTTTCCCCCACCCCTCCCCTCCTGCCATTCCCTGAGGAATAAAGTCTCCATCAGTGGGATCTTGGCTTTCCTCCAGCCCTGGCAGAGCCCCACTCACTCACTGGCCCCAGCGGTCCTGAGCTGTGCCCGTGGCCGAAGCCGTCCTTGATTTGGTTCACACTGAGAAAAAATACTGCAGAAAGTTAATACCAGCCCCATGTTATGGAAAAAGGCACTGGCTCCCTATGGTTTCACAGGGCCCTCGCAGCTCTGACAAAACTGGCACTTACTGTATGCAGAAATGACTGTGAATAGTATCGAGCCCAGCAAATAGTATTTGTAGTATTATGGATAACTTTTAAATAAAGTTTATTCACCAGTAAATCTGCTGGTCTCCCTCACCAAGTTGTCCTTGCCTGTTTGTGGTGGGGTGTGGAAAGGCGAGCCCTGGGCAGAGCGTCGCAGGGGGGGTCCCACTGCGGAAGCCCTGGGGGCTGCCCCTCCTTGTCCCCACCGTGTTAAACACTGCCATCAGCTTTCTGGTTAGACAGCAGCTCCCATGCCAGGTTTTTTCAGCAGGTACCTGCAAGCCTGCGACATCTGTTTGGTGCGATGGATCCTGGGGACAGAGGGAAACCCCAGGCTGCAGCAAAGGTGTGCAGCTAAGTCCTAGGTAGAGTCACACACAGGGGTACAATCGTGGGAAGCAGGTTTAATTTCTTGTCCTGCTGTGAGTTTGCAATTCAGTGTGAGACTAAGTGAGAAAAAAAATGGAAGGGGTTTCTGTTCTGGGGTTTGAATTGAACATATTTTGGGGCATCTGGTGTTCCACTAGCAAAGTGTGTCCCTTCCAGCACAAATAGATCAGCTCCTGCACTGGGCTGGCGTAGCAGAAACTCGGAGCTTATGCTTAATATGAACAGTTTCACTGAATGCAAAGCAAGAAAGTTATGGGAGGTTGTATGTGCGCCCATGTGTGTCCTTCATGCCACAGCACGGAAACACAGGCGCAAATGCTAGAAACAACCCATCGGTCCCTTAAGAGGTTTGGTGCAGATAGGTCCACTGGTGTCTCTGGGATCCCAGAGCATCTCTGCCGCCTTTTACCCAACCAGCACTCACCAGCAGCAGGTGGCTCCTGGTTTAAGGGTGGGGAAAACCCCAGATTTGTCTTACTGGCAGGGATGGAAATGGGCTGTCAGGCTGGCATTGGCCGTCCAGGCATTTGCAAGGCCGTGGGACCACGGCAGCAGGATGAAGGCTGTGCTGCCTGGCTTCTGCAATGACAAGTCATGCCCTTCGTGTCCTCCAGCACATTTTTCCTCTTGTGAGAAACTCAGCAGTATCTTTTCCCTGAAAAAAAATTTATTCTGTGACTCATGGAAAAGGCAAGATAAAGTGCAGCCCCCACACTTGAATAGATATGTGGCTATTTTAATAGATGAGGCAATAAATAAACCTGGTAGAGATTTTTCAAGTTTTCATTCATTTTTGATAGAGAGAAATTATTCCTTTTCCTCCATAAATATAAAAAAAGTTCCCACTTGTGAGCTGGAAGCTCCCAGCACAATTTCCAGGACCTTCAGCTGCACCTCATGGCACCCAAAGTGCTTTTTAAAGCCCCAGCTCCAGGAACTGAGGGCTTAGGTGAGAATAACTTGCATTAGAAATCAACCACAACAAAGTTTCCAGCTGTCTGGTGGAAGAAGAAAGCCAAGCACCCTAAAAGCCTCAACCCTGGGAGTATTTATTTTAATTAGGCTGATTCATTTACAGCATGCAGCCTGTAAAAATAAGCATTTTAAGCTGATTTCCTGATTTCGGAAAGGCTGAGCTCGGCAGCACAGGGTGGCCGTGCCTGTCTCCTCTTTTAACTGTCAAACACAGAGGCATCTCGAGAGGCTCAGGGAAAGCAGCTCTCTTCTCCACTGCGCTGCCAGCAAGAACCTCCTCGGCGCCAGCCGTGGCACGGCAGAGTCCTGAAACTCAGCCCTGGACCTCCAAAATGCCTTTCAGTTCACCTTTGAGATACATTTAGTAACTCGCCTTAATATTGATGCCCTCCATACGCATAGCCGCAGAAGGACTCTCGGCCTTGGCTAGCATAATTATATGTTCAATATTAACGGTCTTCATCCGTCAAAGCTCACTGGCGTGTGCCCATCCTCGTCCTGTGGGGCTGGGCAAGCGCTCCACCACCCCCAAACACTGCCTGCCAGCCCTCAGCAAACCCTCTGGCGAAGAAGCTAACAATGGTTTTGAGACCATCTTCCCACACTGGTTTAGGGATTAGACCAGAACACAAGAAGGTGCCAGCCCCCCGTTCAGAAAGACTCATTTCTGTCGACTCATTAGCTTCCTCCCACTTGATGGACCAAGAAAGCACCAAAGTGGCTGCTGGCATTGGCCAGAGCAAATGAGACTGATATTTGATGGCCAGAAGACCTGACCAAAGAGGACGACGCAGCTAAGGACCTGCAGCCGTATCTCACGTGGCAACAGGAAAAGACAAGGAGCACTTCTTGATGTGGCATGCTACAGGCTTGAGAGACCTTTGAAGTGCTGCCCCAGCCATGCAATTCCATTCACTCTTCTCCAGTACCTCCAGCTCCATGAGATCTCGCTTGTTTTGAGACACAGTTGCTGAGCCCATGCAGAGACTGGAAAACATGGTGGCCACAGAGAGGGGCCCAAGAGCTCTCCTTCCGTGCCACGTGCAAGCCCCTTGTGTTGCACAGAGCTGTGCCAGTGACCTTGTCCAGGGCAGTCACACCGTCACCATCAGCAAATCATGGCCAGACCAGTGGCACGAGCACCCCCTGTGCCAGCCGGGACCCCAACCCACTGCAGGGGGTCTGGCAAAGGCTGGGGGTGGGGGCTGCAGTCCCTGGCACGGCAGTCTCCGTGGGAATGGTGAAGCGAGATTAAAAAGGCTTTTTTTCTAGTTGATCCTTCATGCTATTAGGGCCTTTTCCTCTGGGCAAGCATGAAGTCTGCCTCTTTCCTGGCTGTTATTAAAAGTCAGGGCTAAAATCCCTTTGGGAGTGGGGAAGGCAGATAATCCCCGCTCCTCCTGACCTTCTTTCCCTCCTCGCTTTGCAAGGTTATTGCAACTCCACGGGAGTAGCTGCTTTACATGATATACTCCTTCCCCTCCAAAAAAACCTCACCACATTTGAACCTCGGTAGCCCTTCAGCCAGAGAGGTCCCTGCAGCCAGAACCAACTGCCCCCCAAGCGCCCCATCACCCTTCCAGTCTCGGTGGTTATTCCTAACCCCTCCGTAAACAGCAGTTACAGAGTCAGCTGGCAATATACATCTTAAACCTGCTAGAAAGGCAAGGGGGGGGGGGAGGAAATAAGGAAAAAAAAAATTGCCTTAAACCACCGAACTTCTATCCTATTCCTCCTCTGCAGAATAAATAGCTAAAAGCGGTTTACTCTTCTCTTCTCCAGTGTCGCAGACATCTATCCCCAAGGCTGAGAAGCCGCGTGATGAATTCCAGCAGCAGAGGGAATTTTTGCCTCTGCTTTTAAAAAGCCCCCAAACTACAGGGTTTACACCAAGAAAGCGCTGACACAGCCTTCGCGGCCGCAGCTCTTGTGGTGCGGGCGATGCGGGGATACAGGCAAGGGAGAGGAGCTACGCAGGGAAGGGAGAGCTGCGGACGAACAACCTCCCGAGTTGGGATATACGCCTTTAATGGCAGGCTAATCACTTATATCGATGCTGATTTAGGGCTGGGGATGTGGAAATCCCAGGGCTGTTGGGCGGGTTGTGCGTGGCTCCAGCTACCTCTAGTGGAAAGCAGACAGAAGCGGCCGCCCTCCGCTGCGCCACTTCCACATCAAGGGCTTGATTTACTCCAAAGGGGCTTTGCAACCACCTACTTGGAAAAACCTTACTGCAATATTTACCTGCGAGAAACACTTCAACCCATCACTCTCAGCCCAAACACAGATGTATGTGACTAAGTCTAACACTTGTCTTGACTTTAGGTGGCCTTTCTCTTCCAGAAAGACCATGACCTGCTTATCCCTCATGGTTGGGCTGGGCGCAGAAGAGTCATGTTGTTTAAGACCTCAATGAGCTGCTCCTGGCAGCCCCAGCATCTCAGGCATCCCCTCAGCAGAGCGGCCAGGGGTTTTTCCAAGACTACAAGCAGGGTCAGAGGCCCGTTTTCCTGGTATGTGGCATGGGCGACTCGGTCCCTTGAGGTCTGTCAGGGCTCTGTGACCTCCCTGTAAGGACACCCAGCGAGGCTGGGCGCAGAAGGATGGGCACCTTTCTCCTCGAGCATGCTGTGCCGTCACCAGTCACTGAGTCACGTTCTCAATTAGCTTTGCAACCTGGATATAAATCAGGAAAACCAGTATTCAGGAGAGGAGCCTTCACTATCAGCATTGCAGTAAGCACACACTTGCTACAAAGGTGCACAGTTGCAAAGAGCTGACAAAAACGTAAGGGATGAGCACAACAAGCTTTCCTCTGCTAGCAAAGTGCTTCAGTGGCGTATCTGTGCCAGGGGGTGTCTCCCAGCAGCCAAGGGAGAAACCCTTCCGCTGGATTTTCTCGGTGTAACCCCATGGGAGACCAAACCAGGTTATTGCTCCCTTCTAGCCTCAAAACCTATTGTATTTTCCACATGCGCCTCTGCTGCCACAAGGACTAAAGTGATTTTATTAAAAAAAAAAAAGCAAAGTTACTTACTTATTCACATGAATCCAGGAGCTGGCGCTTTCCAAAGGTCCCCAAACAGACTGCCCTTAGCAACAGCAAAGCAGCAAAAGAAGGTGACAGCTACAGTCCAAGCAAAAGCCCCACTCCTCAGCTGCCTAACACGGCACTCCTGTACCCAGCAACAGCTACTGTAAGGTACACACAGCCTTTCTAATTACGGCTATCGCCCATAAAGAACCTCCAGTGAGCTCTGGCCTCGCAGCCTTGGGGTCTGTCTGGGAGAAACCTCTTGCAATAAACCTGGGGCAGGCAGATAGAAAGAGCAGCAGCTAGTTGCACCCAAACCAGAAACCACTTTTTCACGCTCTGGGGCATGTTGCAAATGTTTCAATTTTTCTTGAAATTCCCAGTGGAATTTCTGGAACAGGAAAAAAATCCTGCCCTGATGCTGAAATAAGGTCTTAATTTTTTAAAAGCAAGACAACAAAAAAGTTGGAGGGAAATGCCTTTGGTTTGCACGCTTGCCCAGGGAGATGCAGCAAGGGGGCAAGCGCTGCTGGACTGAGCCCTGCACTGTCACCCAAATGCAAGGGGAGGAAGCAATGCCATCTCCCCCCAGCTTCAGAAGTTCCTGAAAACAGTTGCAAAAAATGGTTAACAAGCTCTAAGTGTCAGGGACAAGTGGAGCTGATGGGAAGGATTAGGCATTAATGAGAGCCATCTTCCAAAGCATCCATCACTCCGCTTTCATGAGTTTCTTAATGTGGTGGGAACTCTGCCATGGCTGGATTCCTTTTATTTAAAGCAGAGACAAAAAGCTGGAGAGGTATTAATATTAATTAAGAGACAGACATTTGCAGAAACTTTCTTTACCCCGCGTCACACCCAGCTCTCAATCCCACTTCAGGGAACAACCAGATTTTTTCCAGAAAGTACTAAATTGTTCTGCAGAATTTATGAGTCTTTGTCACTTCTTCTGGGACTTTTATCCCAAAGGGCAGGAAGCAAAGGCTGCACCAGATGAAAGCTGCTCACAACCCAATTCTCTGTCCTGGGGCATGTTGCAAATGTTTCCATTTTTCTTGAAATTCCCAGTGGAATTTCTGGAACAGGAAAAAAATCCTGCCCTGATGCTGAAATAAGGTCTTAATTTTTTAAAAGCAAGACAACAAAAAAGTTGGAGGGAAATGCCTTTGGTTTGCACGCTTGCCCAGGGAGATGCAGCAAGGGGGCAAGCGCTGCTGGACTGAGCCCTGCAGTGGTGGTGGGGACGTGGCTGGTGGGACCTCCACCCGGGATAGGGTATGGACCACAAGGAGACATGCAAGAGGTTTCCCATCGCAACGTAGTGCTTGGCTTGTTGCAAGTCACCCCACGTCACCCCATAGTCCTCCCTGGCCACAGAAGGGTTAATTACCAAGCCCACAGGACACCACGGTTTTAACTGATGGGTGGCAGAGTCACCCAGCCCTGGTCAGCAGGCTTCGCTTCTCGCTGCCGTTTGTCTCTCTGGTTTTTTGTCAATCTTTGTCCTTGATCTGTGCAAAACGGACTGCTCAGCCAAATGCTGTCTCGGGCAGCCTTCTCCAGATGACAGTGGGCAAACTGATGAGCTGCGGTTGGGAATTGTTTAAATGAAATGATGCCGTGGAAGCACCCGGGCAGACGCGCCGTACCTGTGCCAGTGATAACAGATGGGGAAAGTGAGAACCAGGGGATGCTGCTTCTCCATGAGAGCACCACGAGACCTGGGTTACCCCTCCCAATTTTCTGTATCCAGCTTAAAAGAAGAGGGAAAGCAGAAGGCAGCTGCAGAGGTTAGCACAGGCTCCTCTGTCGGCAGGTGTCCTCTGCGTAACCAGGTTTGCCAAATCTGGAGGCAACCCACGCAAAAGCCATCACAGGGGAAAATTAGGCTAGAAAGTGGGTAGTATTACAGTCTCCTTCCCCTGCAAGTGTGGTTGGACAGACAATTTGGTTTGGCATGACCCCTCCTGAGAGCCACTGAGGCTGCAGGACCCCAAGGCCAGTGTGAATCAGCCCTGAGAGAGCCACGCAGTGCAGGTGGCCAAGTCAGGAATTATGTGCCCTATAAAAGCTGCCCCATTACTTTAAAAAAAAAGCTAGCGAGCTCATTAGTTGCGAGCTGAGGATTTTAGGTGAAAAACCTGCTGGATACTGTAAGGCAGAGCTAGCCTCTGTGTTAATGAAAGGGGTTGGAATAGGGGCCAGGCTGGGGGAGAAGCAAAGGCAGAAGAGGGTCACGTGAAATAGGGAAACAGAGGCACACAGGCCTGCCTGACCTGGGGCAACCCTGAAGCTAGCAGGGTTAGCATCCCACACCCTGCTCGCATTCACATTTAAGGGATTAGAGAGCAGGAAAGCAAACGTTGCGGCATGTCAAACATGATGGGCAAATCCTGCCCAGGCATGGCCCCCTTCCTGATGACCCCACCAAGGGCCAGCAGAGCCCAAGGGGACAGGGACCCCGCACAGGGAGAAGTTGCTTCAGGCTGGTGGAAGTCCCCAGGAGCAGGCAGAGAGGTAGGGATGCACCGCTGCCTAATGTCACCCCACTGCCTCCTCAGTTGCTTTAAGCCCAGCTTCGGAAATAAAAATTAGGGGGGGGTGGGGGGTGGGGGGAGACAGACTTTGTAACATTCTGGAAAACTTTTGACTGCTGAAATAATACACGCATGGAAGAGATTAAGAGCGATAAATAAAAATAACCAGCTCAAGAAGGGGGAGGCTCGACGGATTTGCAGCGGGGGGGAAAGCTAATTATATGGTCAGCGATGAAAAAAAAGGGCTGCGGGTCGGTGGCGGGGCTCCTGCCGCAGCCCCCGAGGCGAGGACACGGCCCCGGGCCCCGTCCCTCCGCCGGTCCCCGCAGCCCGTCTGTCGTTCGGGGCTCGGCCACGAGGTGGAGGCTTCTGCCCGCAGAGAGGAGCCGGGGCAGCCCCGCAGAGGCCCCAGAGAGGTCCCAGGCCAGTTGTGGGGTCCCCATCCGCTGTCCCCCATCCCCTGGGGACAAGCCGGGGCTGCCTGGGCACTGCGGCGCTCTGGAGATGGATTGGGACCTGGCCCCGGAGCAACCCCGAAGGTGACTGCTGCATCCTCGTCCTCTGTCCCCAAAGCCAGGCCGACACGGGGGTTTGGCGCAAAATCTAGTTGTTTGACTCGGTGGAAAGCTGGAGCAAACAGATAGGAAGCTGCTTCTTCCCCCCTCCCCAGCACCGTTGTCCCCTGCCTGAGGACGGGCTGCGCAGGCAAAGGGGGCTGGTGTGGCTGACCCCCCGGCAAGATGTTCCTGGCTGGACAAAATTGTCAGGAATTTCAGTGAGACTTTTCTAGCAAAAAATCAGGTTTCAGCAAAATTGTGACACTCTCCACTTTGGATGTTTTTCAGCTGGCTAGCAGGGAAATTGGGAAAAAGCGGTCTGGGTGGGTGCTTGCTATTGCTGTGGCTCTTTAGTGAGCCAAATTGGAGCAGCAATGCCTGACTTCTGCCGCATGTGCCACAGCAAACAGGAAAACACCCCCAAAGTCCCTTTTTTATCAAAATTTTCTGCAAAAAAAGGGCCTGCTCTCTGTATTAGTTAGAAATTGCAGGTCTTCCCAGGGGGAGGAGAATCCCCTTTCATGTCTACCCGAACCCCTTCCAGCTGCAAGCACAGGCACCGCCTCTCCTTGTCCCCTGGGGTGCAGGCAAGGTGCCTGGGTCTTGGAGTGCCTGATTTCCCATGGGGTGCTCAAGCTGGGGTGGTGCTGGGGAGGGATCCCATTGATTTATAGGGCAGTGATGTCTGTGCAAGCGGTGACAACAAAGCGCCCTGCCTTTCCAACCTCTTTCTTGCAGAAGCCAAAACCTGACAGTGTTGAAACTTGCTGGTGGAGTGAGCCGTCATCCCGCCTGGGATGATATGGCTCAAAGGAAGAGCACAGGGACAAACACCCATCGCCACCCTGGCAGGGCCACTGCACCCTTTGCGTGGGGCAGGGTGCCATCATGGCCCTGTGGCCAAGGTGATTAATTAGCAGCATGGCAGCAGCGAACATGTGTCGGCCTCCACATCTGCCCCTCGACAGCAGGGTGCCATAAGCGAGGTGTCACCGCTTTCCCGCTCACATCCTTCCTGGACGTAATCGGCTGCGACATCCGCGCCAGCTGCTCCGAGAGGCAAAAAAGCCGACCAGTCCCTGCCCGACACCCTGACCATGGGCAGCTCCTGCCACGGCACTACGTGGGTGCCTGGAAATGGGTCCCCATGGTCAGCTGTGAGGTCAGGAGCAGTGAGCGGTGGCACCTACGTGTCCCTCCCAGTGGTTCTCTTACACCAAGGCAGGAGGGGAGCAGAACCAGGTGAGCAGCAGCCATTCCACACCCCAGTTTGCAAACCTTTGGCTGTCAGAGGAATTTGGTAACGCACTGTTTTCTCATGCTGCATTAGTGATTAATACAAATGTTAGCAGCGTGCTGGGGGTGATTGGCTCAGCAAAGCCATTTGCAGCTGCTGTTAGATGGGGTGGGATGATGAAAAGTGTTTGGAGCCTTTTAGCCGATGCTCTGCAGGCAGAGGGAGAGGGACAGCTGGCACACACCGTGCTGTACTGGTAACTAGCACGCACACCGATCAGACTTTTTATCCTTAAGAAATTTTTAAGGAGCTGATGGGACAAGTCCTGGCTTCATTAGCCCCATGCGAGTTCCCTTATCAGATGCACTAGGATCTCACCACTCCTGGGCACACCCTGTGAATTCCGATCCTTCCCCAGCAGACCCAAAGTGGGAAAACCCCTGGTTAAGCATCATTCCCCAGTTTCCTGAGTCAAGTCTCAGGAGGGGTTTCCCATGAGCTCCACAAGCAAGGCAGCCGCCATTCCTTGGCTCAGCCTCCCCATCTGGTGGCCTCCCCACCGCAGAAGCCCTCATCACATCCCTCTCCTTCGCCTGCCCGTTTTCACTAAACTTGTAGGAACTTAATTATCTTTGAGACTTCTCCCCCTGTCAAATCAGGCTGCAAAGGGCCAGAAGCCTTCAAGAGATAATAAAAAGGATGGACAGGCCGTGAGCATGGGAGCACTGTCTCCTTCACAAGGAAGGTCAAAACCATACTTGCCTCCCACCAAAGCCCTGGGCCAAACCCAAGCGAGAGGGCAGGGTGATCTCTTCCTCCCTGACTCACCGCTCCCCTAGCCACAAGTGGGAATTGAGAGGACGAAGGGGCGAGAGATGCTGGTGTCGGCCGTCAAGCAGCGGGCCAGTAATAACCTCATTATGAGGCTGGAGATGCTGGAGGGGGGGGGCAGATGCCATCCTTCTGCCGCCCGCGCACCACCAGCAGCTTGTGGAGCCAGTAAGTTGTCAGCCCATCTCCTGCCTCTCACCTTGCTTCTCATTAGCTCCCTGCCGCGCTGCCGCGCAGGCAGATGGGGCAGGTCCCGCATCCGCCTGCCACAGCCATGCCAGGGGGGTGCTGGGGAGCACCAGCTACTGCACCACTCCCTGCCATGTCCCCTTGGTCTCTGCTGCAGGGCAGAGATGCTCTCCCTGGGGCTTGGTGGGGGCACGGCTGGTCCACATCATGTTTCCCAGGTTGCAGATGGGTGGCTGCGCTTGCCAGCTGCCTGACCGAATCGACTCCACTTCATCTCGGTGTGCGATCTCTCTGCCAGGAGGGCAAGCTGGAAGCAGGAAAGCTCTCCTGGCTCTGTGCAATGCTACAACCTCTGTGGTCCTTGCAGGGCCAAGATGCTCAAAGCATCCGGGCAGCTTCACCCAGCATAAGACAGCCAGGCCCATGCCCTAGGACGAGGGGACATCCCACTGAGAGACAGCCTGGTGCTGTGTTTTGGGTGCCCAGGATCTTGAGCACAAGTCAGCTTAGGGACCGAGGGTGCTTTTGGGCAATCCCAACCCTTACCACATGCAGGATGGTTTCCCTGCCAGAGCAGGGCAGAGACATCCTCCAGCAACAGCAGCCAGAGCTCTGGGATACAGCCTGCGCAGCCCCAAAGGCAGGAGAGGGACCAAGAGAAACATGAGCCCAAGCCAGGAGTCACCAGCAAGGACCAAGCCAGAAAGGATCAGCACAAGCAGAGGGAAAGGGATGAGGCCGATTGGTCATTTCCTCCTAGATCCCATCTCCGGGAAAGGGAAAACACACCACTCCAGTGTCCCACACATGTCCTATCTTTCCAGGGCAACAGACACACCTCCTGGGGACACAAGCCTGTGCTTTCCACGAGAACAAAACAAAGTACAAACCCCTACATTTGTCCATAACGAGCAACGCTTCTAGGCTGGATGGATATTCCCAGCCAGAGGTACATTATCCAACAGTATCGCAATAGTATAGTCCTCCTTGAGAGCAAGGGGTCCCCCCATTTATTACCTAAGTATCAAATTGCTTAAGCATCACCAGTTGTGGTGGTTTCTGCTCCTCCCTTCCTACAAGTTCACCCTTCAAGGTAATGGGCTTCTGATACCATGGCATAACCCATTGCAGCCATTCTGCCAAGATGACAGTATAAGACCCCCAAGACCCACATGCCATGGGAATGAGAACCTGCAGAAAGCGTGGATGTTCTGCCCAAGCCTAAGCACCTTCTTGTTCACTGCTGTTGAGGACTTGCTCTGGTGAACTGAAGGAAGAGCTCTGAGCAGATCCCGGGTGGGAGAGAGCTGCAGGAGGGCAATGGTGGAGCCATGTCACAGCGGGAAGAGATACTTCCATGCATTCCTCTTATCCAAGTGCCCAAAGCCTGAGCAATTTTTTCATATGCAGGATATCCAGCCACACTGATACCATCTTTGGTCTCGGTTACCCAGGACCACCGGGATCAGAAACATCAAAATATCGAATTAAAGTGTTGATGGAAGGACAGGGGGCACCCTTCTGCACCCCTGCAGTCTGCTGGCCTTCCCACCTTCTCATGTGCCCAGCTTTCTCTGCCATAGTCCTTACCAGATACATCCATCACTCTTCCTAACCACGACAATTTCTTCCCCTCTGTGGAGGATTTGTGTGCTGCTCCCGCAGCAGTGACCCAGGCAGCCCAGCCCAGCTTCCCTGGGCTCCTGCATCCCTCCCGGCCATGCTGAGGACTGGCTCTACTCTCACTGCAACTGCATCAGTGTCTCCGCTGAGAGCAGTAGCCCAAAACAGGCATCCTTGAGCTAACATTTGCCTAAAGCAACATCCAAGCTCACCACAGATGAGCTTTTCCTGTTGTCCCAGCAAACTGGGACACTTCCACACTGAAACTGCAGGGGCCCCAACAGCAGCCATCTGCCAAGCTGTGGCCCTTCACATCAGGGGAGAACCTAGCCATGGAAATGGGATTTTTTTTCCAATGTTAACATGCACTTGGATAAAGCCAAGTAGCCTTTTTTTGAGGAGCAGCACAAATGCCCCCTTGGTGGCCTCCAATTCCCCCACATCCAGCCCACAAAGCCAACTCAGCCCTGCTGGCCCCTCGCCTGCCATGGGCCACCACAGGGATGCCCCAACCACCAGCGGAGCTGAGAAAACACACCTGCCCCAGAGCCACCACATTTACTGAGGTCCTCTACCCCACAGAGGGGAGAGGGAATGGGGGGCAGTGAGCCCTGTCTCAGTCCAAGGGCCAGAGCCCCAAACAAGCAGTGTTTACACACTAATTGGGGCAAAACAGGGCTTTTTTACTCCTTTTGTTCATGCAGGCTGTGATGTAGGGGAAGGAGCTTTAAAGGCATGCGGTACCTGCACGAAGCGGAGGGGGTAGGGGTGTGTGTGCAAGCGTACAGAGCTATTAATTAAAATTGCTCAGTCAGATGCTATAGAGAGATTAGTTGTCACATTGTGTTAATGGCAAGCTTGGCAACGCCGCGAGAAGGGGCAGGACTGCCCGCCGTCCCCTCAGCTGTTCAAGTGCCACGTTTATACCCAGCCAGAATGACTAATTGGCAGGTTTTGTCGAACAGAAGCCCCCTTGTTATTGGGAAGAGATCAGTGCCTTAATGAAGGAGAGAGAAGAAGGGGACACGTGGGTACCGAGCTGCTGCGGCCACCTCTGAGACAGAGGTCCCACGGGGAGGGACAGCTGCAGCACCAACCTCATGGCAAAGGTGCATAGAGAGGCTGGAGAAGCCCAGGGCCACAGGATAGCTCAGCACCAGGCTCTTCACCAGCACTGCAAACCCATGGTCATCCCCAGAGCCAGGCCGCAATGAAGAGGTAGAAGTGTCATCCTGGACACCCCAGCCACAGAGACTGAGGACAGGGCAGGACCTCCCAGCTCTGCAGTTCATCCTCCTTGTCAGGAAAGCAGATCGCCTCTCCTTGGTTTTGCTCCCCACTTCTTTTTCCTGCTACAAGGAGCACAGAAGGCATGGTGAAGCTCCCAAATGGCAGCTCCAGGAGAGCATCACAGTCTTGCTCACTGGAGAATACTCAACACAGGCTGGGCAAGCTCAGAGTCCACCCTGCTTGCATCAGGGCACAAGGTAGGAGGCCCCCAGTACCTGCTATAGCTGTCATTTCTCCCCTTCTTCCCCATTGGGGTGTCCTTCCAAACTTCTACCCCCAAAATCAACTCCTCTGTGACATGGGCAGAGGTCCTAATCTGAGCCCTCTGTCCTCTCCCCACAAGCTAAAAAGAAGTGCTGAGCTCCACGCCTGGGCACAGCCCCTAGCAGAGGTTTTTAGTGAACACAAAAGTTGGTGAAGCAGGAAAGCCCAGAGATGTTTATTATTAGTACCACAGACTTCAAAAGGCTCAGCTGCAGCGGACTGTTTCTGCCCTCTTATGGGCAGCCCTACCCCAAAGTAGTCGGCACCAGAAGAAAACACTCTTCTCCCCATTTTACAGAGGAAGAAAACTCAGATATGGAACAACAAAGCTATATAGGTGTCCAGCACCCTCAGATCCTACAAGATTTATGCACCTTGATGTCTTGTCCTAGTTGATTTGACAAGCTGTCCCTTGGAAAAGTGACAGGTGGAAAAATGAGTTACAACATGACTGTGCTACTAGCCCTAGGGTCTTGCCTAGATGGCCCCATCCAGGTGTTTGTATGAGGTATTCAGTCTGGTGATCAGTCTGTATAGCCCAACCAACATAGATCCCATAGGTCTGCTATCTGCCTTGAATAGCTGGTTTCCACCCTGTGTTTGGCTTTATTTTGTGGGCTCGGTGTTGCTGGAAGGCAACAGGGAGCACATGGGGATGCTGCCATAGGGTAGCAAGGCTTTTCTTCTCCCACCAGCACTAGTTCAAGAAACACTAGATAAGTGAACCTGTGTTAGGCATATCAGTAAGTTTCCAAGTTGACCTGCTGCCTTAAGCTGTAACCCTCTGCTTGATATGGGTGAGGACAGACGAACCCCCACTGCTGCTGAACAAGGCCAGTCACACTCAGTGGATCTGCAACAGCAAGGTTGCTTCCTTCCCATGGAGGGGTGGCACAGGGTAGAGTGGGGCTGTCATCCCTTTACCACCTCCAGGCAGCTCTTCAGGCCAACAGCATCTCACCATGCCAGGCTCAAGCTACTTGGGAGTACCTAGAGTTTAGCAGTAATCTTGGGTGCGAAGGTTTTTACCTCGATGTAATGGCATGGCTCTGTGGCAAGATGAAAGCTGTTCAAGCGTGTTGTGTGCACAGCAAAACTGCAATTTCTGCATAGTAGCTATTCTACTCCAAAGGTAAGCTTGACATGAATTGAACTTAAAACCATAGCCAGGTGGAGTCATTTCAGCCCAAATCTGAGCTCTGTGCTGCCATACTTGTTTATTGCTACCCAGCTAGGCTGTCTTGAAGTTGGCTCAATTCTATCTACCCTTCAGCCATCAGGAACCTCATCTGTGTTTCACATCCATGACTACAACCTGACCATTTCACCCAGCCTCCAAGATGTCTATGTATGCAGACGAGGCAGAGGTCACCACCAACACCATTTGCTCCCTGAGGCCTGGAGGCCAGATTTAGGTAGGATGATATGGTAGCTGGAGATGCAAAAATGCCCACAGCACTGGTGTTGTTCACACCTTCAAGCAGCCTGGCCCTAAACAGTTTTTGGGATGTCACTGCATAATGCCTATACAGTCCTGCAAGCCATCTTCCTTGGCCCCAGGGTCTACTTGCAGATGACCAATCAACCTGGTGCGTTATTCCTTAGCTCCAAGACGGTTCACAAACATAATGCATACCTTCTCCATATACTTCCCCCAACTGCTAGTTTCCTGTTATTTTACTTTTTGTCCAAGTTTACTATTTCATAAGTCCTTACTAAGCAAATTTCTGCAAGTTACCCATTGCCCATCAGCAGAGACAGTAAGGGAATGCATCCTGAAGACTTTGCAGAAGTCTCAGTTGCAAAGGAAGAAAATATGTACTTAATCTTTTGTTCCCAAGATGTCATACTGACCTGAACAGATCCAAGCAAGGAAAGTATTGCAGTGCACTGAAAAAAAAAACCCAAACAACCAAACCAAAAGAAATGCAAAAAACCACCCAGTGCTGGACCCAAACTTTTGTTCTCTGCTTTTGACCACTTTAAGTCATGCACTGCCATCTCCTGTGCAGCAGTTACCTGTCACAGAAGACACTTTGTTCATGTATTTGAGGCCAAGTTCTAATCATTGAATGTAATAGGGCAAGATGAGTGATAGATTGACACAATTAATTTTCGTGTTCCCACTAGTAACATTGACTTTAGGGCATTCAGTCTTTACAAGTTACTGAATGCAAGGGAAAACTTGGCTCTGATCTTTTCAGTAAAGGTCAAAAGGGTGCTCAGATCTTCATATGGGAGCTCAACTGTTCAAATGCCCTTCAGGATTTTGAAGTCTGCCCCACTCACATGAATCTAGTAACTGCCACTCTGACTGCATTTGCTCAGGAAGGACCCACTGAGAAGGTCGTGTGGACACATCTGTGGTACTACTTGAACACTCAAAATTTACCTAAGCCTGTCTGTCTACAGAGTACATGTAGAGCTTGAGTTTCACTGGCTGTTGATCTTCTAAGACTGACTCTAGCACTCAGTCCTTTTCCATCTTGATCTAACCAGGGACTGATGGTGACCAGCCCTCTGATTTGTTCCTGCTGTAATAGCCCTTACACTGCACCATCAGCTCTCACTAGCAGGATGTCTGTCTACCCTTACCATCCCAATGCAACTGGGAGGTAATGAGTCCCATGAGAGCAGCCATGAACAATCCATTAGTGGATGCATGGGAGACAGGTCCACCTGGCCTTTCCACTGCTGGAAGATCCTCAGAAATGAACCAGTCAGGAGTCGTCTATTCTAGCTCTGCTTATGGGTGTCCTGGCTTATGGTTTGGAGCCTCAATTTTAGGATCTGGCCTGATTTTTCTCCAGAGAACTCCACAGTCCCATGATGTTCAGTGAGAGGGTAAAGAATGTAAAATGCTGTTAAAGCAGCCTGTGAAGACTGGTTTCATGGTTCACATCAGGTAAGTATATCCTAGCTTCAAAGAAACTGAGGACAGAGAAATAACAGCCTCAGCCCTTCTGAGGGGAGCTCTGACATCTGATGCACCCTCCCCATACACGTAGTCTTCATGACCTGTATTTCTCCAACCCTCCTTTCCATGAACCTAGCATGGAGACTTGTTAGGACATCCCCAATCCCAAACACGTGACCCACCAGCACCTAATTTCCCAAATCCCCATCTAGTTTCTCAGAGACCCATTGCCCTCAGCTTGTTGAGTGTGTGCCTTATTTGCAGCTGTTTTCCCACATCTCATTTTCTGCACAAATCCATCATATATCTCTTTTGAGACAGTACAGCTTCTCAAAGATGCATTTTCTTCTTAGTGTAGACATGTATGCAGATGTCCTCCCTCCACCACACCTTTCTGAAAGCAAGGGCCCCAGGTGGGGAGACCAGAGTGCATTAGATGCACAAGCAGGTTGAATCCAGTAACAAATGGAGAAGCAGATTATTTTAAAATCCAGCCTGGATCCCTTCTTGCAACATCCAACACAAGCTGCTGGGCTCACCAATCTGCTGGCCAAGGATGCTCCCTGACTCTATATTCCCCTCATGCATCCATTCCTAAGGATGCTCCCTGACTCCATATCGCCCCAGAACTTTCCCTGCCCCCAGGTTGCCCAGTCCTGCCCCCATCCTTTCCTCTCCACCCTTTCTCCATACCCTGCTGTAAAACAATGCCCATCCTAAGAAAACCACCCCACAAGCAGGTGAGCGACCGCAACAAAGCAGCCCTGCTATGCACGGCATCCCTGCTCGCGAGCCAAGCTGGGAGATTCACCTGTGCGGCCCAGACAGTGAAGAATTGTTTGGAGCAAAACACTGTGCAATCAAGTGGAGATAGCAGAGGCAATGGGGTCAGGCAGGCTGCCTGGGGCATCTTTCATCTCTGACTTCAGGAGGTGGGGTGTAAAGTGCACGCTGGCCAGGCCCGAGACAGGCTCAAAGGCAGCCTTGTTCTGCCAGCTATCTGCCATCTCTCTGATGTCACACGTTTCATTTGGGCAGCTCACTTCAAAGGCCCCCTTCTCGTGCTCCCTCCCTCCCCTCGCCCCTTTCTCTCTTCTGGGTTTGAATTTTGCTATTGGAGGGATAATAGCCCAGCTTTCCAAAAAGTATTTAGCTGAACAATAAAAAAAAAAAATATCAAAGATGCTTAAAGAGCAGCTGCCCAAGTTAACCTAGTTCAAGCAGGGCAGGGCTGGGACAGTCACTGGGAAACCAAGGCCTCTCGCTCTCCTTCCCTATCATGCTCAAGCTCTCTACAAGCAGGAGCAAATCTGGGCCTATCCTGCCTTCTCCAGCACCCCAAATCCTCCTCTGTTGACAAGGGGCTCCCTCTTGTATCTGCATCCACCATACATTTGCTACGGGGACCTCTGCGTCATGGCTCCTGCCCCAAGCAGAGGTCCAGTTTTGGGTAGAGTTTTAGGGCAACTGTAAGCCCCCCACCTTGAACCGTATCAAACACCACCTTGACATACCCATGGCAGCAGGATACACAGCATCCACCTCTGCAGCACTTGCTCTGTGCCTTGAGGTACATCCTGCAGGCAGGAGGCCAAAATATCAGCCATGTTGTGTTGACCATGCCAAGACAAGACATCTTGCTCAGCTGCAGCCTCTTGTTGAACAGTTGTGTCTCTGCCAAGCTACACAAACTTGTCCAACGCTGCACAAGAGGAAGATGGCATTTCAAAAGGCTAATATGACTCTGGATGCAAGTTGCCTCCTGGGAGAATGTGCATCCCAGTAAGTGAAACCTGAAGAGCAGAACATCTTCAGATAGAGTCAGGAAGACCCTGGCCAAAAGCCATTTCCAGTTTTTGTCCTAAACACGCAAAAATGCATGTGCCCTCAATTAAGTACTAGGCGACTTCTGGTTTCTGAGTTTAGGGAGTTTGGCAATGGCAGTTTCAAGCTTTTTTTCCACAACTGGAAGCTATCCAGTGTAGCAAATATCTTCCTGCACATACCACGCTTCCAGAAGCTGGGGATTTAGAAGGCAAAAAGGAAGCTGTGAGAGAAAAGGGGAATGGGAGGTATGCTGGTACCCAGCAGCGGCCCAGGGATCCTGGAGAGAAGCTGTTTAAGTTGCACCACCATGCAGTTACCCACATCGGCACACCCACTGCCAGGGTAGAAAGTCAGGACACCAGAGTTTCCTTTTTGTTGTGCCACTGCTGTATGCTGTTTTCGCCACATGAAACCCATTTCTCATCCCTGCCTTTGCTGTGCTTCTCCCCGGACTATTCCCCTTTCACCACGAGGATAAGGAAGCAGCACCCACCAGGAGCCATCACCAGGTTGACCCAGACTTCTGCCATGCACCACCCCCTTCACACAGCAGCCACTTCACCACATGGTGGCTATTCCTTGGCGCAGCTCTACACTGATGTTGTTTCAGTTTTGGTGACAGCAGTAGGAAAAAGTGCATTAAAATTCAAATAAAAAGATGTAAAATTCAGTATAAGGAAGAAAAAAAAAATAAAAAAAAAAATCACACCCATTCCAAACCCACCAGACCACTGACCCTTACTCAGGGTGCATGGACTGCAGGCCATGACTTCTCTACATCAAACCAAGCCTGCCTGAAGGGCAGCCAACAGCTTGTTTGACGTGAGTGATGCTCTGATGCTAGCCATCAGACTGCAGAGGCAGCAGCCCCTGAGGGTCCCCCCCCAAATCACCCTGGCTTCACACCCCAACACCCTCCCCTGGACAGGCAGGAGATGAGATGTGCTGCTGCCCCTCCTCTGCCCAAAGCCCACTGGGGGACTTCCAGCTTCAAGCCCCCTCTCAGCAGCACCTCACCCCGTGGGGAGAGGGGATGCAATTCACATCCAGGAAGCCGTTTTGAGGCCTTGGGGAACAGAATGTCAGAAATCTCTAGAGCTCATTTCTTAATGCTGACAGCTGGGAGAGAGGCGGAGGTACCCCAAATACCAGCCGCGTAAGCAGCAGCCTTTGCTCCCCAACCCAAGCACCCACAGGAGGATTTAAGGGACTCACAGAACTTACTGGCAGGTATTAAAAGTTCACTGGGGCTGTAATAGCAATCTGTCAGTGTGCTGCTAATCCATCTTGACAGAAACTTTATAAGAAGCTGAAGCGTGTTAAATAGTCTTGGAGTTTAAGCAGAGCAAATGCAAGGAGGGTGGTTTAAAGCAAAGCCTGTTTTCCTTGGACCTCTGACCAAAAGCCCAAGGGCCAGCTCAGGGTTTGACTCTGTAAACGGCATCTCTCCTGGAGGAGAAAGAGGAGAGACACCTTTAGAAAGCACCATCACCCAGACAGCACCAGGCAACACCCTGAGCTCCCGATGGGCTGTCCCGCAGGCAGCTGGTGCGCAGGCAGCGATGCACAATAGCGGCTCTGTGCGCTCGCCCAGCCGCCCGCGCCGCAGGAGGTGGGGGACAGCACGCCGGAGGGGTGCTCACAGGGACCATCTGATGCACCTGCGCTCACCTTGGAGTCAAGAATGCAAATAATTCACATCTGCAAATCCTGGGAAACCCATTAGCGCTGAAACTGGATCCATTCACCCTGTGAGGGAAGTTTGCCCAAGCCCGCGCATCACCGCGGTTTCGAGGACGGTTTTATCGGCTGGTTATCACAGAGCCCTCAGTCTGGGCTGCGTCATGCAGGTGGTGTGTCGAGAGCGGTGTTTTGTGTCCTCCAATCTATGGATGTTAACAGACAGGACAACCAGGTGCACCCTCCTAGGAAAAGCAGCCAGGAGGGTCTCTCCCAGGACAACCAGCAGCGTGAGCGTGACACACCAGTTACCCACCAGTATGGAGCACACCAAGAGCACAGCTCAGACTAGCAGGACTGCAACCTGCCTGGCACTGACGAACAGCTTCCCATCACTCTCCAACATAAAAATGAGGCTTCTAGGTACACTGTAGGCTTTATTAGGGACCAGCATCTGAGATGCCACATCCAGTGGGTTCCCACACTGGCAGGACTGCAAACACATTGCAGGAGCAAGTTTGTGTGTGTTGGCACTGCTCTGAATATTCCCTGCAGTCGGTTCGCTCTGGAGCAGATGGCGAAGTTTCATCACCATCTCTGTATTTCACTGCTCTATTTCCCATGGACTTCCCAAGCCTTTTGCCTTTTAGCTAAGGGTCCTGCTTCCTCACTGAAGCATCCCATGCAGCAGAAACCCCCACCAGAAACACAGTTATCATTAGGGAGACTCAAGACTCATAGAAGCTTGCACACTGTTAAGCTCTCCATGAGAGCCTCTGGAGGGCTCTTTCAGCCTCACGTTCGCTAGAGCTTGCTGCCAAAAGAGGGGTGGAGAGCAAGACTTCTAGCTAGAAAGAAGAGTAAAGGACTTTCTCTTATGACCCTGCCAAGACTCCAGTCACCTGGATCAGAGGCCGATAAGTAGCAGCATATCCCTGACTCATTTTGGCCAGGTATCCCTACAGAGGGAAAGAATGAACCAGTAGCAGCAATGTACCTCCTCCACCACTCCAGTACATCGAGTGTACTTATGGGTCTCATCTCAGCTGAGCAAGTCATGGGGTTTCTCAGGCAGAGGAACCTGTTGGCCAGAAGGACTCAGTAGCAGCCCAGCTACTGGGAAGCCTGATCTCCCATGGCTTTGTGCATCCCTTTGGTGTGCAGCTGTGACCTCTGCCTCACACTTCAGCTGCAGGTGTGACACGGGTAGCAGTGCTCACCAGTGCAATTCCTGAAGTCTAGCAGGGGCTGTGCTCACACCAAATTCTTCCCATGAAAGGGAAGAGTAGTGGACAGATTTATAGATCTCTTCAGCATCTCTTCATGCAAGGCCCACAGAAACCTATTTTTTAACTTGTCAAAATTGGCAAAAATTAGACAACAGCCTCAAAAATTATTTTGGCAAGGAGGTGACAGGCCAGGTAGTTACATAAGCCTTGTCTGAGCAGAAAAGCAAGGTAGAAACATTTGCTGGGAAAGAAAGAAGAGTCACCACCAGCCTTACTGGGAACGCAGAGTAGGACCTGTAATAACAGCTGAAAAGGGAGTACATGTCCTGGGGAGGCGGCAGGGGCGGGGGGGGTGCTGTGGTATAGCACAGCAAACTCAACAATTTAAGGGTATCAGCAAGAGTGGGTAGGTGCAGACCAGGTAATCCCGTAAAGCCCTTGCATGCAGGGACCCCACCAACTTCTTCTTTAGGAAGCACCTTGAAACAATCCCAGAGGAATTCACAAACTGGCATTGTCTTTTTTTTTTTTTTTCCAAGCCCCGCTTCCCCCAAGCACGTTGTCATCGTCTTCCCCAGGAGCAGAGTTGCTCCCAAGTAACCAGATCCCCCCCAGCCACAAAGCTCCTACTGTGTTCACCCCGATGCTATCGGGAGGGGCTGGCCGGGTGCACGCGGTCAGGCAGCACCTAAGCTCGGGTGGCCCAGGGCTGTGGGATGAAACAGGACTCTTCCTCCTCCCTCAGCACACCACAGCTTTGAGGCCATCATGGGGAGGGCTGAAAATGTAGCATCTCCTCCGCTTATTTACATTTCATGGGGAAGCTCTTCCCTGCCAGCTCCAGCCCTGGCTAATACACTATCCACCAGGCACTTTGCAAAAGCCAGCACTGCCACAAACATTTGTTAGCTCCTCACAAGCTCCTGGCTGGAGGTGAGCTGGTCACATCAACAGCAGATTTTTATTTTGAGAAAAGGAAAACATAAGCAAGTCAGGGAAACAGCTGTTAAACTGCAGGAATAATCAATTAGGAGGCAATTTCATCATCTTGAATAAGCTTGCTTGCACTTAAAAGCTTTCTGAAGCAAGTGATTAGCTTTTAATTGATGGGAACTGTAAAGCCCAGGAAAGAGGCAAAGCAGCTCAGTTTGTACAACCATTTCTGGGGCACAGCATGGGCTATGGGTCCCACCACTGCTGCCCAGCACGTTGCAATGCCTTTGAGGATAGCATCTGCCTTCATGCTTCTTCATGGGTCCAACTCCTTGCCAGAGACTCACTGATCATTTTCTCTGGATTCAGCATCCCCTCCCCGTCTCACATTCCCAGGTAACCCAGCTTCAAACAGCAAAGCCACTGGCCAAACACCAGCCATGCTCTTCCCCTTCCCAGCCACTCGCCATGCTCAGCTGATGGGTGCTGAAAATTGTCCCCATTTCTCATACTTTAGCTTTGAGGTCAAAACAGGCTTTCAGGTCGTTCACAGTGCCTCTCTATGCTTCCTGGTCACCCATGGCAGGGCTGCTCCTTTTGTCCTAATAGTGAAGCCACAGTCTTATCCTCCCCAACCATCCTGGTCCCACCTGCAGCTAACATCCTGTCTTTTAGATGAGCTGCTCTGCCACATTTGTGGTTGTCCTTTAACCACTGCGTCCTGTTTGAGCTTCTCACCCTGTCTCCAGCTGTCCCACCCCAGCCTTTGTTGAAGAGCTCCTGGCAAAGGCAGTCTGACCCATGGGATGAGGCTTCACATGCCTCAGGCCCCCAGGTCTTCCGCTGGCAGTGCTGGGATGTCACCGCTCCTTCCTCACCCCTCCACCTACTCCAGGAGGAGACAGAGCAGCCAACAGTCAGTTATAGCTTCTGGCAGGCTCCAGCTAATCCTTTGGAAGAGTTTCACACCAGTCTCTTCCTAAACTCCTCAGGGGCTCTCCAGTTACTTCCCAAATACCTACATGCACTCAGCTGCAGAGCCAAACCCTCCAACCCTGGGACACCAGCTCGAGGTTGTCAGGACAACATAATCAGCCATCCAAGGCACAGGCATTACGCTACATCTCTAGTTCCATGATCTCATGCTATATTTTCCATACGGTCCCTGCCTTGTTCAACAAGCGGGTGGTTGCTCACTGTTTCCCATCTCCTCCTCACTCTCTGTGTGCAGCCTCAGGGCCCTCCACGCTCACATATTATTTTGAGCTTGTGTGGAGCACAGACTTGTTTCCTCACAGATGCTCTTGGGAAAGTGCAGAGAAGCCTGAGGCTCCATGGATAACTCCCATCACAGCCTCTCTTCTCCAAAGCAGATATTGCATCTGTACCACAAGGAACAGAGGTAAGAGGAGAGCCAGAGCTGCTGGGGGCCAGCCAGTTTCAGAACACCAAAGCTCAGCTCTCCAGAGCACTAATCCTGTCTGGATTCTCTAAGAGTCCTAAATAAGATTGGTCAGAAAAGGGTCATTAGCTCTTTGCCGCACTTGAAGCCACCAAGTTGATAAGGACCCTAGGGCACTTCTTGCTGGGGTTCATCACCAGCTCCCCATCTCTGTGCCACAGGGTCTGCCTGCCTCCTGCCAGATTTACTCTGCCCTGAGACCATGATTCAATCCACTAAGCATCCCTCTGAATGAGCCCCCTGTTCTCAGTGTCATCAGAGGAGAAATCTGATCTCCCCTCTGAAGCAGCAGCTCAGAGGGCCTGAGGCAGTGGGAATCTGCTGTTCTTCACTGAAAGCGCTGTCGGTATTTGATCACTTGGAGTGTTTTGACATGGTTTGCAGTTGGATACGCTTGTCCTCAGCCTGTGAACTTATGCACATCAACCAGGCAAGCACATGTCAGCCTCCACATCAGTGTCTAGGAGGTCTACAGCTGACAAGATAACCTTTTTATGACCAACACATTGCCACTCAGTTGAATGGAGACAAGAATTTGGTCTGATCTCCAACAAGATAAGAAGCTATTCTTCACCTTTTTACACCTGAAGAAGTTCTAACCCTTTTCCTGCCTTTCCATTGCAAGTCTTACTATTTCATAAAGCTTTTTTAAAACTGAACTTTCTGAGCAGTGAAAGAAAAGACTTTGCAAACGCAGGTCACAGATTTGGACAGCTGATGTTACCTGGGATCTTGCTCACAGACCTACCATAAGGCCAAGGCACTCATCCTCAGTGGTTTGAGCCCTATCATGTGTCACATGACAAGTGTTTTCTAATGATGGGTGACATTTTGTGCTCAGAACAGCATCAGTGTAGTTATCAGACACCTGGCAAATGATTTCACTCTGAAAAGGTGACAGAAGCAACCAAAGCTTTGTCCTTTTCCCACCAGAAAAGTAGCATTTGCTACCTCCCATATCCAGTTCCAGGGAAAGACCATGTGCCCTCTCCATCTCAGATGTGCAGGAAGACGGCTCGCTGATGTGGGTACAAAAGAAACTCTCCTGCAGGCTCTTTTTGTATATGAGTGTGTGCCCACATCACACAGGACAACAACCCTCACCCTGCAAGACTGCGAACACCCTGTGCAGTAAGGGGCTGGGGAGGTGGCTGTGTGCTGGTGTTCACACATGGGCCTCCTCACTGCACCAAGCTCTTCTTTGCTAAGAAGCTGTCTGCCTTGGGGTCTCTTAGTGCCCATATCTCAGCTGGCAGAAGCCAGCACAGCTCCACTGACTTCAGTTGAGCCAGGCCATTTTGAGCAAGGCAAGGATCCAACTCTTCAGTTGGAGGTGATTTTCCTAGACAGCATCTGCTATCAAGATGACATGCTTCCAGGAAGGTTGCTTGCTCCAGCTCCTATGTCTGTGCACTACAAGTCTCCCACAAATATCTAGAAATACCATCAAGACTTAAATCTCCAGATGCAAACCCAGGCAGTACTGGCGAATACTATTTTGAGTTTCACTACAGTCTGCATCTGCCACAAGCTCCTGTACCATCCATTCACAAAGAGCAAGTTAATTAACATAATATCACTCAGACCTAGCTTGTTCCTGGCTATCAGTATCATCTAATCAGTGTCCTCAACTGAAAAGTAATCTCTGACTTGATCTTTCCTTGGCCACCGAGCAGTGCCTGAACAGAGGGGGCTTTGTTTTGAGTCACTAGAGACATGAAGGTCAGCTCCCAACCTTTTCCTGGCATTGCCCTTGCCTTGAAGAGCAAGGTAGAGCCTGTTTTCATGTCAGACCTTACTCTTTTCTTCCTGGCTTTGCCAAGAAGATATCGTTTGTCGTAGGGAGTCACTCCCCAGGCTGAGAGCGGGCTCAGACATGAAGTACAATATGGCAAAGCAGCGCCATGAAACTACATCCTGGGTGCGGGGGGGCAGTCCTGAACATAGCAAACCCACCACCCACCCAGGGACATCCAACAACCCACCTGGCGTGACAAGAAGTCATCTGCCATGCAGTGACTCCACCACCTCCAGAAGATAAGGCCCAGCCAGTTTTTGCTTTGGCAGGATCCATCCACACCCTGAAATAAGGCACAACACAATATGAAATCCAGACGACAGGAGGGTCCACATCTGCTCCTGCATTGCATAATTGCAAGCTGGACTTGTGTTTGGGTTGTGCCAAGCACACAGGCCAACTTGCAGAAGGAGGACAGATTTAAGACAATGAATTCTGCTGATTTTACGAGACAAAGATCTGCCCCTTTCCACAACACTGAGCCTTCTCCAAAATTATATACTATATATAATAATTTTATACATATACACACACATACCTTGAGATACTGTTATTATAGCATGTCATTACATTTTTGCAAGGTTTTAAAAGTAGGCAACCGGTTTGTATGATGGGTTTATGGGGGCTTTATTGTGGGGGAAGTAATTTGGTAAGTGTAAATTGATAGTTAGGCTGATGGAAAGCCAGACTGATGTAGGTGAACATTTTTCAAATAGGAGATAGCTGTGGGTAGGGAAGACAAGCCTTTAATCTTTAAGCAATTTAAAAACAAACAAACAAACAAAAACAAACCAAAAAACACAACCAAACCAGAAAACAGCTTTAAACATGATGTTTTAAGAAGCATCCAAGTGAGGGGAATTTTTAAGGCAATTTTAATAACCATTAATGAAAACATCCATTTTTCTATGGCAAGCCTGGGTGGTGTTAACCCAACCATTACCTACAGCCGGATCCTACAAATCAGACTCATGCTGGCTTTGTGGGTCACAGCAGCTCCTCCATACCACTTACACTCCACATCCCTCAGATCTGCTCCCTTTCCACAAGCAATGCACATCACCACCTCCAGCCCCCAGTGACTATCAGCCTCACCCCAGCCCAGATCCCCTCTGCTCCACTAGCACCAGCAAGCATTTCTCCAAGACCACCAAGCCCAGTGACAGAGAAATCTCAAGTCATAATTTCCCCAATCTGTCTATGCCAGGGCAGGTCCAACCCTTTTCCCTGCTGCTGTGGAGCCCTCCTGTGCCTAAATCCCAAACTAAAAGATAAAATTTTACCTTTCCATGTCATCCTCCCTGAAGTTGGGTTTAAAGACAACCAGCTAAAAAATTATGTTTAGCCAACATTAAAAAATACTAGCACTTACAACAGCTATCAGTTTTGTGCTTTGCAAAAGTAAAGTACACATGAATCCCACAGTCTCTATAAAGAAATCCCCCAACACATAATTCTCTCTTGGAAAAAGCAAGGGCTTTGGAAACACAGCAAAATTTGCACACAAGCACCTACCCCGCTGTCCTTCACAAGATCATCTCAAATCAGGCCAGGCAGCTTCCTAGGGCACATCTTGCCACCTCCTCCCAAACCCAGGCAACCTGTGAATCCTGCTTGTATAGGGTTTTACCCTCCCTCCTGCAACACCTTCACCTGGTGACTCACTAATTACATCCCAAATGAGTGAGCAGGCACAGATAAGATACTTCTACTGGAAGAGAAGACCTTGCAGCTCAGTACAGCTTATTTAATTCTCCATGGAAAGCCTTCTCCTACACGTTAGACATTTATCCAGCCCTCTTTCTGTGCATTTTCAGCTCATGTTTGAGGCAATAGAGGCCAGATAAGGGCTCAGAGATGTTTTGTAATCAAAATGTTATTGCCGAGACAAAATAGAGCCTGTGCAGAGATTTAAAGTAAGTCTTCATTTTAGGGAGCAAGTGGAAACACTCAACTGCAGGATGCCCAGGAACACAGTCCCAAGCAGTTTGGGTCAGGCAGGCTGCCTGGCACCCCATCCCAATACATGACTGTGTGCCTGGAACAAACGGGACACTGCCGGGCTGGGGCTGCTGCGGGGTTTTGCAGCAGTTGCCATTTATAGGGTCAGGTGCCACGCTCTTCTGTCCTGAATAGAGCAGCATCCCAAATGAACCCAAGAAATCCAGGCTGTTCCTAGGGAACTACAATGTGCAAAATAAAAATCACAAGTTTTCTTCACACACTCACACCATTATAGAACATTTTTTTTTTCTGCAGGTTGGACTTAGAAAACATTTTATAGTACAGGAACAGCAGAGCCATGACTGACGAAGGGCAGGAAGGAGACCTTGTTTTGAACACTTCAGACAAGGAGATGCAGATCTCCATCCCCAATTTGCTGGCATCAGCACATATCCCTAGAACCTCCCTGTGTCAGCGAGCTGTGATGAGAGCAACTCCTATTGGGAAATACCCGCCCCTATCTTTTAGGCAGTCCTAGCATGGCGTTGCCAACGGCCCTGCCATGGAGGGTTGGGGTTCATGGTGAAGCGATAGTCCAGATGAGAGCACTTACAGGGTAACCTGGCCTGCAGAAATGTCTTGCCACTCCTGCGGTTCCCCTGCCCTGAAGGAGGACAAATGCCTCCCAGCCATGCTCTGCTCAGAGGGCTGAGATGGCAACCAGGGATGTGAAAGTACCAATGAGGTCTGCAGGGCTTTTTAAGCCAAGAGCTCACGCGTTCGGGAAAATGTTTTGCTAGTAACCTGCTGTCCTGGCTTCTCCAGCTCTCCTTCAACGCTAAAAGCATAGAAACACTGTGGGTAGGTGTAAACATGAAGCAGAGTTTTCTGGTAGTACAAACACACATGAGCCCACGCAGAGAGCTGGCAAACATGCAAAACACTTTCTTTTTCTCTTTTTCCCCATCCTTTCTACAAGATCTCTCCTTGTTGTAAAGGTTTCCTGCTGTCCGGCCTCCCTTTTCTTTTGTCTTTTTGACTAAGAGTCATCTCTGCTGCCTACAGATGTCTACAAGTTGTTTTTTCACAGCTGAGCTAGTCCTGCACAGTCTTTCTGTGCTTGGTGGAAAGCCCCAGCAAGCCCCTCACTGCCACTTTGGATGGGAGCCAGACATAAGTGTGTCACCTTCCAGATCCACCAGTCTCTGTTCATTGGCCACGGAGGACCCTTAAGTGCCAGTTTAGTCCCAGACCAGAGAATATTTGGTATCAAAAACCCAAGGAGCAGAAGCATCCCCTGTGGTCTCACTATACTCTACCCAACACCCTGCCATCTTTGGAGATGATTCAAACCCTTCCCTCTCCAAGTCAATGGGACACCCCATGCAAGAAAAGACCAGGCTTTTTTTTTTTTTTAACAGAGATTTTTTTGTCTTTTTAATTTCATCTTGGTACGCGATTTCTGACAGTGTGTCAGCATCTCCCGCTGGGCCAGCCATCTCCGGACCCTGCTACATTCAGTGTCAGATCGTAAGGTGGCGATGAGCCAGTGTTTTGAGCCTCACAGCCACTTGCATGTCTTTACGGGTTGTCACTTACATCATTTGTGGACAGCAGCACAAAAGGACACAACGCATGAAAACGAAAGTGGGGATGAGTTGAGGGTCAGCTGAAGGCTTGAGCCTAAGGAGAACTCTCCCCAGGTTCCCACGGCTCTTGCAGAGACGAACCCGAGCACAGGGTGGGAAATGCAGGGTTCTCCCTCCTTTCTCCTTCTCCCAGGGGGTGGCAATAAGGGCTGCGATGTTTTCCAGAGCCAGGACAGCAGCTCACACTGGTCTAGCACCCATATTTGAGGGTATGGGATGGGGTCACTGGCAGAGGCAGGCTGGGTCCTGACATGGGAAGGAGAGAGGTGATGCAGAAGCATGGCTGAACCCCAATGGGCCAGACGTCCACCAGCTCCAGCAGCGTTGTCCACCATGCACCGACCTCCTGGACACATCCAGCAGTGGGGACAGGACCTGGCCACCGTGCTGTCCCCATCGATCTGCTAGCAGAGGAGCAGGTCCCTGGAGCCAGCCCTGCTTTGGGTTTCAACTGCACCTCAAAACCAGTGGGGCAACCTGAGAGCACCAAAAATAACCAACCCTGAAACCCAAACCTATTGCCTGAAATGAACTGATGTTCTTTCCCTGCCACTGGGCTTTTGCAACCTAAACATAACGTTTATAAAAAGTAAATTATTTCATCTTATAACTTAAGTGCATTGATTATTTCCTTAAATATGGTTCACACTGAAAATAAAGTTACTTTTGCTGTACAGTAAATTTCTGATAGACTTAGAAATAAACTTTGTTGATACAATCTGGCAGGTGTGGCTGTGCAGTACATCACCCACAGCCACGCAGCTCTGCACACACACACGTGTGTGCCCACACACACACATACACACACAGAGCCCCGTCCTTGGGGACAGGGGCGATGTTAGGGGTTTCTAGCTTTCTATATTTGCATGGGAACATCTATCTTAAAAGTCCCTGTGTTTAAACAGTGAGCGCTCAAGCTGGTTGAGGGAACAGAGGAAAAACCCCACAGCAACATTTTCCCTGTGTTTCCTCAAAGCGTAGTCAGCTTTTCAAATTTCAAAGCCCGGCTAATGCTGCAGGCTCCCCACATTCGTCCCATGAAAATCAGCAGTTCGCTCTTTCCACTGCTCGGACCGAAGGTGGTGCAGAGGGGATACAGCACCAGGATGCTCCCGCGGGAAAGGTTTCCCCCTCCCTTGCCTTTCCCCTGCTGAAACAAGAAATTTGGTTCCCTGTTTGAAATTTGAAAACCCACCAGCCAGCTGCAAAAACCACTCCTGTCCCTAATCCTAGGCTCCTAAGAGAAACATGAAACTATGCAACCCATAACTTAACTCGCTCCTTGGGAATCCCAAACTACAACATATTGTTTGACAGCATCCCAGCAGTGTCGCTTCCCCCTCCCTCCCAACCCCGGGGGCCCTGCAGCCCCTCTTGAGGCAGCATGGTGGCATTGGCTGCCCCGTGCTGGGGACCATGCCATGCTCAGGAGGTGAAGTAGGAGTTCTGCATGGAGTAGAGGTGGTCGATGGGGTTCCCCACTCGTGCCTGGAGCGGCCCCGCATCTGCCGTGGCGAGGAAGCAGTCACCCAGGTTGCTCAGTGAGGTATCATCGCTATCCAAGTCGTGGAAGAGGGGCTCAGCACCTTCGGAAGCAGGGAAGGAGTAGAAGGGCTTCAGAGCCTGCTTTCCTCTCTGGCACCTTTACAGTTCCTGGTACCCCCAGCTTTTGCAGTGTAAGGATTTAGGGAAGAGGGGACTGCTGTCTTCCCAGAAATCACTGCATCCGTCATGCATGCCCCCAACACACAGCCCCCCACCACAGTCCAGCATCTCTTCGATGGAGAGAAGGCAAGAGGCAAACCCCAGAGCCTTACCGTAGGGGTGCATGTGGTCTCCGGGCATCTGCGGCGGGGTGAGCCCTTGCCGGAAGGGGTCGGAGCCGTAGACACTTTGCTCCATGCCCAGCAGTTGCTGGGGTGGGGGCAAAGCAGTGTAGGGGTTCAGCATCCCCTCCAACCCTGTGCTGCTGCCACCATTTGTCTGGGCTGGAAGATAAGAGCAAGCCGTTGGTGCAGTTGGGTTGCTGCTTTTTGGGGGGCCCAGCTCCCTTTGGAAGCCTGGAGAGGGCTGGGAAATGGGGAGACCCTGAGCGCAGGGAGGGCTGGGTGCAAGGAGGGTACCTGAGCTCAGGCGCTGTGTGTTTTGCTGATCCTGCTGCTGCTGCTGCTGCCTCCTGGCGAGCTTCTTCATCTGGGCAAGATCAAGGTGAAAAAAAGGGGTGAAATCACCTCCCCGGCCAGGGCGAGGAGGGAGGGGAGCCCTGGCACCGGCCACTGGTTGTTGGCTACCCCCACGCACCCACCTTTGCTCGCTGGTTCTGGAACCAGACCTGCACCACACGGACGCTCAGCCCCGTCTCAGCTGCCAGTGTCTCCCGCACCTTGGAGGGAGGAATGACAGCAGTGTCTCAGCCCCCTCAGCTTTCCAGGGGCTTTAGGAGGATACAGAGCAGCCAGGGCAAGTACTTGCCCAGCATCCAGGATGTCCTGGGGGCTCGAGGCAGCTGAGCATGGGCCCTTCTCCCCATACCTTCCTGCACGGCTTGGAGGAGACCTCAAACGATGCCTTGAATGCCCTCCGCTGCTGCGTGGTTAGGATTGTCCGGGGTCTCTTGGGCCGCTTGTGATCCTTCCCGTCCTCAGCACCCTTCCCCGAGGCTTGGCCCAGTTTGCAGATGCTGTCCTCATCATCACTTTTGCCTAAGGGGGAAAAAAAAGCAGGTCCTTTACAGACAATGGGCCACACACATCATTTTCCAGCATGTCCAAAATAATCTGGGACACTTAAAACAAGCTGGTGTTGGTGGGGATCTTCTTGTGACTGTGTGTGACAAGCTGAGGTTTGGGGCTGGCTTATCCATGGCAGCTCAGGCAGGGGGAGAGCTGCTGTGGCTCATAGTTTGGGGTCACTCAGCCAGCAGATGTGCTTTTTGGTTCTTCTTTTCCCCAACAGTCTGAGCAGCTGCAATGTGAAACCCTGGGACACCTGATTTTCCCTCCATCAGACCCAAATCCCTGCCTGCTCCACAGGGATTTCCTGCTAGGCCACAGCTGGGGACACATCTGGACAGAGACATGAGGGGACAACAGACATCAAGGATCGCTGTGCTCCTAGGGCTGTCCCCCAGCCCAGCTGGGGACCAGGCATCTGGTTCCTCTGCCTGGACAGCCCAGGCTGGGGGAGGTCAGGGTGAAGGGTGAACAGAGATGCTCAGAGAGGGCAACGTGTTAGCCAAAACCTCACAAACCCCTCCTGATTTGCCCTAGCAAGGAGGTCAACACCATTTAGAGCATAGAATTTTAACCACAAATATAAGGGGCACCTTTTCGCCTGTATCTCCCTGGTTAGAAGCCTAGGCTGCTTCAAGCTTCACCCCCTCGGGCACTCGCTCCAGTGTGCTGCTCCGTTGTGTTCCCAGGCACCAGTGTGTATCTCCTTGTTGCTTTCCGCCGCCTGGGGCCACGGGGCCTTTGGGAATGAGCTGCTCCGAGAAAGCCTGCAGCACTGCCCTGCCTCTTACCAGCCCTCCTCATTTACTGCATTCCCACCGTGTCGATGACCTTGCTTGCATGGGAGGGCTGTAATGCAGGTTTGACAGCACAGGTCCTTCCCTCTCACGAGCCGTAAATCACTTACAGCCTTTTCCAGAAAGCTCCTCCACCACCCTTTTGGGAATCAATAAAGGAGCTGAGGTGCTGGTTTGGTGCAGATGCAGGTTGCAAGGCTGTGCTTGGCCCAAGTCCCATCCTGGGGCTGCTGCATCTCCAAGATGGGGATGCACCAGGGGCTTGTGAGCCTGTCCCAGAGTAATTTGTGGCTAACACAGGTCAGGTCGTACCCCATGGCAAGAGCTGATCATGGATCACATAAAGCAGAAAAGTGTAAATCCAACTGCACCCCAGCTGGATGATGGGGAAAGATGGGAGCAGACCTCTGGGACAAAGGGAGGCAATGTTTCCTGCAGAGGAGCAAGGATGCTCTCAGGTACCAGTTACCTCTTCCCTCTGCGCTACTGGGCTCTCTCCTGGGCTCACCAGCCAATATGGACACCTTCCCTGTAGTGAGGGCTGCGAGGGCTGGGACACAGAGAGATGTCCATGCTGGTGGTCCCCAAAACAGCCTGGATCTGGGTGCTGGCCCCCAGAAGCCAGTGCCTTGCTGCTGCCACTCACCCACAGCACATCCATGGCATGCCAACAGCAGCAATGGCAACAGGAAAGACAAACTGCTGTTTCTTGCATGTCCCAGCATCAGAGATGTAGTAATGCAGAAGATCTGAGAGCCTCGGTGCTGGGGACCCCTGGGGTGTGGAGTCTCTGATGGCTAACAGGGCTGAGCAGCGGCTGCTGCTGCCTCCTTCTCAGTGCCAGCACAAACAGGGCGTCTGCTTTGCCGAGCTGCCTGCTTTCCTGAAACCTGAAGAAGTTTAATTTTGATGGAAGGGTAGAGATTTTTCACAAATACTGGGGGTAGAAATGTCAACCAATGGAGACATTTTGGTGCCTGAACCCCTCTGCACCTTAACACAGGGTGAGCACCCGAATCCCCCCCAGTCCAGGAGGCGCAGAGCCCAGCAGGGGGAAACGAGAGGCTCATGGATCATATCAAGCAAATGATGCTCAAAACCCATGCAAGGGGGAAAACCACACTCCCAGCAGCGCCCCCCGAGCCCTCCCCCCTCCCCCCCCAGCACCTGCTCCCCAAATCCCTCACAGAGTCAAAGGGAAAGAAGGAAAAGCGAAGCCGGATTTGGCGGGGTATTACTTTTAATTAACTCTGCCTTTCAAGCCTTTCCCCACCAAGGAGGGGGGAGAAATTAATGAGTGTCTGGGGCTGCCCCTGACGTCACCTGGGAAGGGGCTGGGGCGATGCATATTGTGCAGCGTGCCCCCGGTCCGACCCGCTGAGCCCACATCCCGCCGCCGGGGCCAGGACATTCCTCGCTCGGGAGGATTTAGGGAGAGGAGAAACGTTAGGACGCTTTTAATTGGAAAGCGGGGTCCTCTTTCAGAGGGGTTTGTTTACTTAGGCTGGGCAGCAGAGGCTCGGGGGAGGCAGTAATTGAAGCAAGGGTTTGGGAGATTACAGACAACATATGGCTCGCTTTTTATCTGCGCTTTCTCATAAAGTGGCCTTTGGTGCGCGGCGGCCGGGGGGAGGGAGGGCAGGGGGCTTCAAAGCAATGAAGAGGGAACAGGGGAGAGGCTGGACACGCACATCACACACTGCTGGTGAAGGGCATCCAGGACCGATGCCGGAGCGGGGACACCCCTCTGCATCCCCTGGCATGGCAGTGGGGTCCCTGGGGGGCATGTGGCAGAAGGGGGCAAAGCTGCGCCACGCTGAGCATCTGCACGGGATGCACACCTGGGCTGGTCCCTGCTGTGCCACCATCTCCAGAGCCACGTGCCATCCTGAGACAAACTGTTGGTGGCCACCAAAACCAGGCAGTGACGGCGGTCAGGCTAAGCTACAGGGTCTACGGGGAGATGGGAAAGGCCAGGACCCCCCAGCCAGGTGCTGCCAGGGGGTGCCGGGGGCTTCGGGTTGGGTTTCTGACCAGCCTAGGGGTTGTCATGCCCTTTTGATCCCACACTGGCCCTTCTCATCCCTCAGGTCTCAGCTGGAGTTTCCACCAAAATAAGTATTTCCCATCGAGGTTTTTGCTAGTTGAAGCTCTCCGTTTGGCTGGAGCCCCTGGCAGCGGGGCTGGACCACGGGCCAAAGAGTCGCTGGGGAGGAAAAGCTCCTCAACCTTTCCCAAACTGCCCTTTTCCCCCACTAGGAATAAACCCAAAACATTGTGGGACCAGAGGCCAATTCACTTATTTTTCTGCATGAAGTCTCCTCATTGGTTCCTATTTTAACTGAAAGAGTTTGCACACCCTGTAAGGAAAAAATAATAATTCTTCAATCAATTAAGGACTTTCCCAGGGCTAAGGCAACAGCCAGCACCAGTGTGCCAGATCCTGCTGCTTTCCCACCTCTCTAGCTCCTCCAGCATTGGACCACCCCTCACCAGCTCCCTTCAGCCACCTCCTCCTTACTCTTTATTTTTTAAATACCATCACCATTATTTGGGGGGAGGATTTTCTCTTTCGAGCGAGTGGGGTTGCAGAGCTAGTACAGAGCCAGCCGCAAAGCAGCTGGGCTCTCACTGCTGAGGAGCACAATATTAAAGAGAAACACGGGCTTTGGGAATTTTTTTAATTCATCCCCACCAAAACCAACCCTGTCCCCCCATGCACCTTCCCCTAGCTGCAGCATTGCCTGTGCCCGGTGGTGAGCGCCGGTCTCTGCCATGTCTGTGTCCTGCCCCTCTTCACACCTTAACAACTCCCTCCTAAACAGGCTTGTAATCCTGATTTTTTTTTTTTTTTTTAACTCAGAGCTTTGTTCTAGCAGGGAAAAGGCAGGCTCCCCGCAGCTTGACAGCAGCCCTTTCCAGAGCATGGTATTTCAGGGGTAAATCCTTTCCTCTGCAAAGCAGATCTTCCCCCGGTGACGGATTTTAAGAGGAGCTGAGTGACCCAGCCGTATGGCGTGGGGCTGCGCAGCCTTGCGAGGAGCGGGGCTCTGCCGGGACGGCGTTAATGCGAGGATTTCTGCTTGCAAATCATTTCCACTCCCCTGCTCCCCGTTGCTGGGTTTTTTTACAAAATTTGTCTTCCTGGGAAACATTCAGATTTGATTTGCACTGGCTGTAGATAAGTATTTTAATGCTGATCTGATGCTCAGGGCAACCTCACCCGGCAGTGACACCCTGGCTGGAGCCGGATGCCAGCCTCCTGTCCGCCTCCAGCTGCAGTGCCACCTCTCCTGCAGTCCCCCTTGGCTCCATGGCATCCCTGCAGCGTCACCATGCCGGGTCTGCTGTCTGGCTCTGGCCATCGACTGCCTCAGAAGCCGCTGGGGACACAAGATCTGCAGACTCCCTGCCGCCAGCTCATGTTTTAGCGTCGTGCCTCAGTTTCCCCTCAGTATTAAAAAGGGTGGCTACAGCAGAAGCAGCTCACTTCTTGCACTCCAGCCTTTCCAGAGTCCCAGGCGGAGACAGTGAGGCACAGGGGAGGGACACAAAAGGTTTAGTCCAAGGTAGTCAGTGGGATGCTTGATTTTTTTTTAGGAAGAAAACTCTCATTTACAGTGTATTTATACCAGGGACTGCTCCTTCGTTCCTCTGGGGTGAGGAGGTGGGAGATGTCACCTTCTGCCAGCACAGCTCTCCCTCCGCACCCAGGGAGGCTGTATGCCCCTCGGGATGGGGTGCTGGTGCTCTGCAGAGTCCAGGAGCACAAACCCTTACAGAAATGACACTAATGAGATGGGATGGTCCCCAGAGCATCCTCCAGCCCTGCAGCCCCTCCACTGCCGAGGTCTCCACTCATGCCCTTCCCACCAAGGTGGGAGACACTCTGGCTGGAGGATGCAACAGTGCTTATAGAGCTTTTTCCTTCGGTCCATGGGGCAGAGGTTCAGGGCAGCGAGCCCAAACCTCGCCTCCAGACCCCACCGCGCTTGCAGGGGCCTTGGAGCGGGACCAGCCACGGAGACGCCGGGCGCGGGCGGCCCCTTACCAGAATCTGACAGAGCCGGGCTCACCAAGCTCAGCAGCTCCCGCTCCTTCTCGTAGTCGCCCTTACAGAGGAGCTGCCCCTCCTTCAGCACAAACTCGTCTCCCTTCTGCAGACGCCGCTCGCAGACGCAGCAGCAGAAGCAGCGCAGGTGGTAGACGCTCTTCTGGGCGCGCATCACCAGCTCGCTGGGTGCGATGGCCTCCAGGCACCCGGCGCACTTCACCGCGAAGAGCCTGGGGGAGCAAGAGGAGACCCTGCTGGGATGCCCGGCAGCACCACGGCTGCACCTGGCAGGTGGCATGGCGTTGGGAACAAGGGACAGGGCACCCATGGTGGGGACACGGGCATCGGTACAGGATCACTGTGTCACCCTGTTAGTGCTTTGATTGTGTTGAGGGGCTGGGCACATCAGTGCTGGCACTCCACAGTGACACGGCATGTGCTGCAAGCTTGCCCTGTGCCAATGGGGGATGCTGCCTTTGGGTCGACTTGAGCATTTTTGGTTGACCTGTTACCACGTGCTTACCATGAATGCAGTCAAAGGACGAAGACCCCAATGTCTGGATGCTCCGGGTGAAAAGCAAACAGGCATCAAACCCAACAGTCCAGCCACTACCACCACAAGACACGGGACGCAGCACATCTACATGAGTTTTATCAAGCCAGCCCTATGAGTCCACCTGCCTCCGGTTCACACCTAGATACATCTAGGGGATGCTGGAGATGGCAATAGGGCCCATGAGCTCATCTGTGTTTCTCAACAAGCACCTGCAGAAAGCATCCACGCTGTCGGTCACCCACAAACCACCCAGTCCCTCTGGCCTGGGTCACTGGAACAGCCCCGTTCCTGCCTGCAAGCACATCAGGAATGTCTAATATATTACAAAAATCTCCATGGCAGCAAGTTTTGGGTTAAGGCCAGTGGCAGACTGAAGACTTGATGTGTCAAAAGGAAAAGGAAAAGCTCAGCTTGTTCCTTGACATTGATGTGACAGTGTTTGAGGCATCCCTAATTGTACAGTTCCCAGGTTTCAACACAGTGGCTTTATACTTAAAAGCCAATAATAATAATGACAGCAATAAGACTTTAGGTTGAAAGAGAGCTTTTCTTTCTCTGGCTTTAAATGTCCTTACTGAGAAGCTCAGTAGCATGATCAATGATTTACAGCTCGGGAAACTGAGGCAAGCAGAGCAGAGGTGGCAGCATCAGAGTTGGCTTTGAGAGGACTTGAAGGCACCTGGAGCTAAACCCTGGACTGGATGTTTTAAGTGAATAGGATGTTTCCCCCAGTAGAGATGTTTGAAGGTACCAAACCAGAACCTCTTCGCCACCTCCAGATATCTGTGGTTTTGGCTTGGGCCCCATAAAGAAAAAACATCACTGTTTACCCAGCCTCGTCCTAAATATCTGTGGGAACTGGACATTATTATTGTCCTGTTTTGATGACTTTGGCCCAGAAAGAGAAGCCAGAAGTCAGCACACATCCTGCAGAGGTTATCTCCGAGCATCGCCCATGTCCCAGCCTGGGGATGCCCCGGGGACCCATGTGGGGAGTGCTGCATCCAGCCCACTGGCCCCAGATGGCTCCCACCTCTGCGGTCCCCATCCCATGTGTCATCTCCAGGGGAGACCTGTGGGGTCAAGGGGCTGCAGGGCTGGGGAGGGGAAGGGCAGCCCTGCAGCCACCAGTGGGCTTTCAATCCTTTTTTTTTTTGGCCACCACACAGGAAATGAAAAGTGCTGAGTCAGCCCCATTCCAACAAGGAGAGGAACAGATGTATGCAAAACCTTGGCAGCAAAACCATCAGGAAATGGGAAAAAACTTTAAAAGTTTCTGTGACCAGCTTCATAGCCCATAAAACAAGGAGATGGAAGGCAAAGCAAGGCACACACATGTCTTCATGCCTCAGATGTAGCTCCCAAGGCAAAGACATCCGTAACACCAGAGATGCTGCTGAACAAAAGCTCCCTGGCAGCAAAGGGGCGTGCACCTCGCTGCTGCCCACGCGCAGCCTCTGCTCCCGTGAAATCCCAGCCAGGCTTCATTTCACCTTTTCATTTCACCGCTTTAGTCGCCCAATAGCCGATAAACAAGATGGTCAGCTGTGCAAACTGCCAGAGGGGGACAGGCAGGCTCTGCTGCGCAGGCAGCGAGCCCGGGAGAGTCGGCAGCAGCTGGTCACATCTGTGCCCGTCTCATCAGAGATCAGCGCTTCCCTGCGTGGAGCCAACGAGCCCCGGCAAGGCAGCATGTCCCACTGATGTGAGGAGGGCAGACACATGCAGGAGCAGAGGATAACGCCTGCCTCCCTGTCCCAATGGGCAGGGTCAGCCACAGAGCATCACCTCCCAGTGCCCCGCACCGCGGCTGGTGAGCACCAAGCTCCGGAAGCAAACAGCTGCCCACCAGATGTGCACGCAGCTGGCAGGGTGCCAGGGCACACTGTCACCCTCCAGCGGTGCCCACCAGCCTTTAGGGCTGGCTGTCAAGGGCTTGAAGAGTTGGGAATTGGCTCCCCAAATGTATCCCGCTTTACTGGCATTGGCTCCCTCCCACCTCGGGATCCTCCCATGTACACTTCATGCCAGCATGTGAGCTATGCCCACTCCCTCCCAGGTTTTCCCAAAACAGTGGTGGCAAGCACGGGGATGGAGTGCATCACTCTCCCCGTGCCAGCCAAGTCCAGGGCACCTCAGCAAATTGTAGCACCCCCCAAGAAGAAGGAAAGGGGTGTTATAAAGCTTTTGTAAAACACTATTGTCACTACAGAAAGGGGAAAAAATCATCAAATAGAAGGTGGAGGTTAGGGAGTTTGTAATTGCAGATAATGCCATAAGTAGCTTTTATTTTTGTACATTCAACTTAATTTCCCAGGTTTACATACAACTATCTGTCTCTAAGATGTATGTATCCCTTCTGAAGGATCATTTTTTTCTTGTTCCAGCTCTGAGAAACACAGGCTTGTGATAATATTTCTGTAGTCATTTCGTCTTTAATTATGTCTCTTTTATGTCAAAGCGGAGGCAATTTGTATTCATCTGGTAACACATTCTCATCCTGTTTAAATGAAGTTTAAGCCCTACCTGTTGGGATTACTAACTGCTCTAAGTAATAAAATATTGATAAGCTATTACGTTACTGCTATTTAATCTTCACGAATGAATGTGCCCAAAATCTCTATTTCCAGGGCACTGATTAGAGAGCCATAAACCTTTGCCAATTAGGCACAGCAGCACCAACCGAGCAATGGATGTTTCTAAGCCCAAAGCATGTTGCAAAACAGGAAGGTGTGAGATTTAGGTAAATGGCTGCCTAATATTAGACACTTAAAGTCATACTTAGGTCGCTGAATAAATGACTTTACTTCCAAAGTGCTGATTCCCCAACAGCTCCCGCTGAGGGATGCCAGATGGACCAGGCATCTTTCACTGCCCAATGCAGGACTCCTCCATCCCTGGGCAACGTGAGATGCAAAGAAATCCCCGTAAAACCTCTGCCACAGTATGAACCCATAAAAACCTCCTTATAAGCCCACAATAAACACAGATCTTGGGCACTAAAAGGTCACAGGCATAAAAACTGCAGCCTGCCACAGATAGTAATGGGGAGAGAGTAAAGGGCATTGCTGGTGTCCCAGATCCCTACAGGCGTGGACCAGCCCTGGACAGTAGCAGCTCCTTCTACAGGGACTGGGGAGGAAGAGCATGCATGGATAATCCCACTCAGGAATAACCCCACATAGGGGTAGCCCCACATAGGATAACTAGAGCATGGATAACCCCTGCATGAACAACTCGACTGCAACACCCCTGGTCAGCCTGTGATGGGGCTGAAGGAAAATTTTGTTCCAGCACCAGATCTAGCAATTAACTTAAAATTTTTGCCTGAGCAGGACACACCAGCCTGGATCCAGAGATGTTTTCCTCCACCTCTGGGATCTTCAGCTCTGTGCCCAGCTCCCTTCTGCTGCAAGCAGCAGGCGCAGAGCAAATGCCATCTTTTCTCCCCTCTCTACTTCTTTGTGCCTCCCTGCAGCTGCAAAGGGGATTTGGAGATTACATTTCTCTACAGGAGGCTGCACAGAAGAGAAGGAGGACAGGCTCTGCCCAGGGACATCAACAGGTTTTAAACCAAGAACAAATTACCAACCCCTAAATTGCAATGGGATCGCCTTCATTTCTGACATCCTAGGGATGCTGCGGGCTTTAGTTCTCAGTAGGTTATTTTTTTTCCCTCCATAGCCTGGGGTTCAAAAGCTATATAAGGCCTGGCTGGCAGCCTTTGGGTTTGTTCAACCACATATGAAGCTGGCAGGCAGAGGGCAGGGCACCAGACAGGGTGACCCGCTCAGCATGGGTGGAAACCCAGACTGCTGCAGGCAGCTCAGTAAAAGCCTTATCGAAGCGCTGACAGTGAATATTTGTAAATAAAAACAAACCCACTCCACTTAGGAAGAACTGGAACAAAAATACGGTGATGCAAGCAATTCTTATCACAACATTAAAACATTCCTGTATTGATTAATCTGCATTAAAATGTATTTTTTTAAATTTAGGTCCCTTTTGAAATGACAATCTCCAGTTTTGAAACAGAAAGATGGTGGTGGTGGATTTCAAGAAAATCTTGAAACAAAATATTTTGCCATTTCCAAAAGCACAACATTTCTGTTGGACGACCCCCAAGCGAGCTAGTCAGTGTTACAGACATCCCTCCTTCCCCTGGGACACAGTCCCACTTCTCTGCGCAATTCCTTTTCCTCGAGAAAGCCACCCCAGACCTCTGTTTTGGGGTTTCCCATCCATGCAGCATCACTGAAACCTAGAAATTTCGACACGTGGCCAAAGCCACCTTTGGTGCAGCGCATTCCATATCCCTTCCCGCACCGACAGAGGGGGAGCGGCGCAGGCAGCCCCCGTTTCCCATCAGAGCCACCATCCCCTCTTTCTCCCTTTATTTTGAGGTGACAGGCTGAAAGGGGCCGTGATTGACGGGCGCTTCCCGGCTGCTGTCTGTCTGCGTGCCCCGCATACAAACACGGCCCTTCGGAGCCTCCCCAGGGGTGGGGGGGTGGGCAGCACATCGGGGATGCCGATATTAAATACTGATGGACAAATCTCAAATGCCGCGCGGAGCCTTGGTTCACGCGGTGGGTAAGGCAAGGATGCTTTCCTCCCCGCCCGCACCAGCCTGGCCCAGGGATGTGGTGAGAGGAGCAGGGGTGGCCCCCGAGTGACCCCCGGGCTCCTGGCCAAGGGCTAGGGCAGGTGCTGTTGGCACCGGTCCCTACGAAGCAGTGCAGGCAGCTGCCCGGCTTGCCTCCCTGCCAGGGCTGCCTGCAGCAGACGCACCCGTGGAGATGCTGGGTTTTCCAGCACCTCAGTGGGGAGACCTGACCAACTCATCTCCTGCTCTCACCATGGCCCAGGAGGAGACTGAACAGACCCCAACTGACACATCGGAGGTGCAGGGAGCTCCAGCCCGGCCACGCTCACAGCCATCCGCAGCTCTCTAGGCAGCAAAGCCGTGACCCTCCCCTGGAGCCGTGACCTTGGCATGGGGATAAGCTGACGGCCATGCACGGCGCGAGAGGCACAGAAGGAGGCTGGCAGCGGGCGCCAGCAGCAAGCCGCAGGGCTCCGCAGGGAGTGAGGATGCCGGATTGAGTTGTCTTGGCACCAGGTCATCTTCTCACTCACTGTCACTCGTCGGAAGGGGGGACGGCAGCACGAGGTCGTTGACGGGCTGGCAGTGGAAAAATGCCAGTCGCTGTCAACCCTGCACCCATGGCTTGGGAACAAGTCGCTGTCCTGCTGCTGCTGGTCTCATGTCACCCTGTCCCCTCCTCTGGCCCTTGTGGGGTGAAAGAATGAGGCAGAGGGCACGGACCATGGCTGAGCAGGAAGGGGGATGGATGCACCCCCTGCGTGGTGTCTACAAGGGCATCCCCCGGCCGCAGCAATGGGGGAACCACATGGACACTCAGCCCCAGCAGGAGGGGTGCCAAAGCCATAGAAGCAACTAGGAAAGGGCTGAGTCCATCTCAGTGCTGTGGAGAGCAGGCTGGCATGTCCTGGGGATGAGGAGATCATTTCGGAGTGCAACCTGGCATCAGCAATCCCTGGGGACCTCCAAACCCACCCCAGGTCTCCAGGCTCCCAGGCTGTTGGAGGAAAGCACCCACAGCCACCCTCACCTTCCCTCCCTACACACTCCAAGCCCTCAGAGAGCTCTCCGGTGGGAGAGAGGAGGGATGTTTTCCCCGGTGCTGTTCTCCTGACCCTTCCCTGTCTCCTGGCTCCCTCCCCCTGAAGCGGACAAGTGTTCGCTTTACTGCCTGGCAACGGGGCCGGGGCTAAGCTTGCTAAAATATGAGTGTTTTTTGGCTGGAGTACCAGAAGGCTGCAGTCCTACAGAGAGAAAAAAATTGAGCACTCCATGCCATGGCTCCAGAAAGGGGGAGAATTAGGTTTCACACCGAGCAGGCTGGACCATGGCATTCTTTAGTTAATGCTTAACAAACGCCCAAACAAAAGCGGCCAACTTCGCTGCATGTTTGTAAAATGTATTCTCAGCAGATTCGGGTTTATTGGAGAATTCACTCGCTTTGCAGCAAGTGGCATTTTCCTTTTTTTTTTTTTTAATTTCCCTTCTCCTCCCTCCCCCCCACCCCAGCTCAAGCCCTTCTCATTCCTGCTGCCTGAATGCATCTTCCGATGCTTTGAGGGGACATGGCAACCAGGCTGAAACGGGCTTATTTCATCCCGGGAGCTGATGCGAGCTCGCCTCCACAGCACCAGGGTGCAAGCTCTCCCTGGGGTCCAGCTGAGCCACTGCCAGCAACCGGGGATGGGGAGTCCAAAAAGTGATCCCTTGGCCTCTTGCAAATCCACCCCTGAGCAGTTGGCCGGTGGCTGTGTTCTCTGAGAGGATGGGGAAAGTGAGGAAGGGAGGTGAAGCCTGAGAGTCCTGCTTTTCACCTTTCTTCACCTAACCCAGCTCTCTCAGGGTCCAAAGCCGGTGGTCCTGTCCCATCCACCATCCCGCTCTGCTGCACATCCCAGCCCTGCACACCTCCCAGCCTTGGAGAGCCCATCACAGCGCTGGATGCCAACAAGCACAGCTTGCTTTCAAATGCAGAGCCACTGTCAGGGACAGCCGGGGCACAGAGAAGGGGACAGCCCCATCTAGGGACTCTGGAGGCTTCGGAGGGGTTAAACTGGGGGCGTCCATGCATGGGCATCCTGCAGGAGCATCCCTAAATGAGCTCCTGCCCTAATGCTCACTGGCACCTAAGCAGCTCCCATGTCCCCTCCCGGCACCTGGTGCCATGGCAGAGGACACCGTGATGAGGGAGGTGGCAGCAAAGGGGAAAGGGGGGCAGCAGAGGAGGACAGGGTTGGCGCTGGGGTGTTTAACCCTCCTGGTACATGTGAACCATCTGAGCCTGCCCAGGAAAGGGCACCTTCATCCCTGTCTCCTGGACGAGCTCCAAAAGTGGTGACTTGAACCCCCCAGACCCTCCAGAGACCACACTGGGACGTGCAGGAGCACTGCTAGAATGATAGGGTTAAATAAACAGACAAACAAAGCCTTCCAAGCAAACAGCCGCTGCCAAAATACACTAGCAACCCTGAAGCCTTCTCTACACCAAAACAAAAGGTCAAGCAAGTGCACGGCTTCTAAGGCTGCTTTAAGTTGCTCCATTTCTGATCAAGGACATACTAATAAGACTTTCACCAACAAGGTCGTATAGGAGCTCATGGCTCTGGGTCCCCTCCAGGCCCTTGGAGTGTCTGATAAAAATCCTCTACTGACTTCAGGAGCATCCAGAAAGCGACCTCCTGGGCAAGGCCAGAAGAACAAGACCAAAATGCTGATTTTCCTCCCCCTTTCCCCAAAGGCTGCTTCTTTTTATGCTCCCCCTCCAGCCCCACCCCCACCAGCCTGTAGCATCGGGCAGGGAGCTGGCCCCATCACAGCACCGATTGAGCACCTGATTTTGGAGGCTGGAGGGACACAGGTAGGAGGGGGAGAGGCACACACAGCACTGTGTCCAAGCCCAAACACCATCCCAATGGAGACGACCCAAGGATCGATCCCATCCAGCCCACAACATGGCTGTTCTGCATCCCAACCGATGCATCTCCGACCAAGCCGAATTTTGAGCAGTGACCCCCTCCCCCCCCCACCATGCCCCCAAGAAAACAAGGATAATTGAAAAACCACAATATCACTAGTCAAATTTAATATTGAGAGTGAGTGAGCGGGAGCCAGAGGTCAGAATTAATTACACCCCACCATATTTCAGCACGCTGCCGCGGCTCCATGTCCTTTCCTTGGGGAGCAGTGCTTCCACAGAGAGGTCGACAGACATTATTAGAAAGGACTGATTTAAACGTACCCCCAGGAGCTTTTCAGCTTGTCTCTTCAGAGCTTTTGTTTGTACTGAGATTAATGGGGAGGCAAATGATGGAAAAGCAAAGTCACCAGGAGCAAGAGGATGTGCCATCGCCGCCACCACCCCGATTTGGCTGGCTTTTTAAGGGGGGCATGAATAACCAGGAGAGAAGGAAATGCTGTTTGTGTCTTTCATTTTGTGGATAAAACATGATGATCTTGAATCCTTTTTTTTTTTTTTTTTTTTACTTTTCAAGAAACAGAAATCCTGGCTAAAAAATCCTGCAGGCTGGTTTTCCTACCCCCTTGGGGATTTTACACACCTGCTGGTTTTTCGATGTGCTGTACCACCGCAGGGGAAGGAACAATTTTCATTCTGTTCCAGCTTAGGGTTCCCTCTCTTGCAAGTCATTATATTTGCTTCTGAATCTTTTGTAAACCTCCTGTGATGGAAAATGAAAATAGAAACAAAACTAAAAATTAAAGCCTTTCTATTTTCCATTCTGAATTTTGAAAGGAGGGTTACAAAAAAAAAAACCAAAAAACCAAAACCAAACAAAACAAAAGAAAGGAAAGGAAAAGAAAGAGCATTCAGATCAAGTGAAGAAGTTGTGAAAACTCTTTCCTGGTGGATAGCCAGCACCTGACTTGCCTCAGCCCTGAGCAACCCGATCCAGCGTCCAAGCCAGCCCCGCTCCCAGCAGAGGAAGGGCTGGGGACCTCCATTGATGCCATAAATTTACATCCACCTTGTACCAACAAGTTCAAAAAGGGTTCAGGCAAATCCAAGGGACCGAGTCCACTCCCAGCCTGGTCGCACAAATCCAGCCTCACACTTAGGATGATCCAAATCCCCAACTGCCCAGGGTAGCATGGGCTCCCTTGGCTTTTGGGGGGCTTTCCCAGAGCAACGCCTTCGAGGGCACTGTGGGTTGATGTGCATTGGATCCAGCCCCTACACTGAGGCTCCTGGCTGCACTCGAGTCTCCTAGGCTACTATCAAGGCTTGTCCTTTATTAAACAGAAAACCCAGGTTCCCCCCAAGGGCTCTTCGACCATCCAGGGACGGGGCCGCGGGAGCCACCGTTTCCCAGGCGTTTAAAATTCACGGGGTGTTCATGCCGATGTGCCAACACGGCAAACTCTCATTAGAAGGCGACCAATATCCTGTCGAGCTTCCCGGTGCTCCAGTGGCTATAAAAATCGCTCGGCTGTATAAAAGCTAAACAGAGTAAACTAAGTTGGACATAAAGACCAGCTGCTTCAGCCCAGCTCAGCAAACAGAGATCCACGAGAGCACACCGGGCGCTGCCGGTGGGGAGATACCAGTCTCCCGGCTGGGTTATTTCTTGCCTTATCTTTTATTTCCATGTGCCCCAGCTCTACCTCACACGGGGTTTTGCATAAATATCATCTGCATGTGTTGTCAAGTTGTTGGGATGGGGTTTTGGTTTTTTCAATAGCATTTCCACAATGGGAAGCAGCTGTTGTGGTTAACAGGCTGCTCCGGAGCAAAAGCTGCGCTGCACATCGAGATATCTCAAAAGAGGCATCCTTCATTCATAGCTCCGTGCACTAGAGAGCACTATAACATGTGTTTCGATGAAGTTTGTTAACTACTCTGCTAAACAAGCGCACTGGAAATGCCAGAGGAATATGCTCTGGAATGAATGGAAATATTCATCTAAAAAGACATTAAATTTAAGCCATCTTTTTTTTCCCCACCTCCGCTGAGCTCATGTTGCAGCTCTCTTCTAGTGTGTGCTCTTGGGCTGGGGTTTCGGGAGAAACAAATGCTTGGGGCACGTTTTGCAACCTCAGCGGCACCCAAGACAGGGCTGTGGTAATAGATGACGGTGTGCAGGAGGTTTTCTCGTGCCGTTGGTGGCCCGGGGACATGTCAGCAGAGGCAGCCCGGCAATGAGCACCCAGGATGGGCAGCTCACTGACCGTGATCCCGGCGGGTGACCTGCTCCCAAATGACAGCTCATGTGTGGAGAAGGAGAGCTGCTCTGCCTTTCATGGGTGTGAGCATCAGCTCCCCGGAGGTATTGAGCACCCTAGAGGAGCTCAGTCTCATAATAAAGAGGGATAAAACCTCAGAAAAAATCTGATTATCAAGTGTTTAAAATTCACTTGCTTCTCTAGAGCTTTTTCCTCTTCAGTGTGGGGAAGTTTGAGAAGGAAGTCTACGCTTTTAGCCAACATTCTCTTGAAAATTCAGCATTACACCAATGCGAATCCAAACCTCTTTTTGATTTCTATGTAGCAACTGCATTTCAAGGTGGCTTCACTAGCCATGAACGCCCCCAAAAAAGGCTCTAATTAATGCCAGTAAATGAGAAGCAGTTTCAGATCCTGATGTCAGTTATAGAATCATAGAATCACAGAATGGTTTAGGTTGGAAGGGACCTTAAAGATCATCTAGTTCCAACCCCCCTGCCATGGGCAAGGACACCTCCCAACGGACCTAGTTGCTCAAAGCCCTATCCAACCTGGCCTTGAACACTTCCAGGGATGGGGCCTCCACAACTTCCCTGGGCAACCTGTTCTAGTGCCTCACCACCCTCATAGTGAAAAATTTCTTCCTAATGTCTATTCTAAATCTACCCTCTAAATGACCCCTCAGTTACAGGGGTCAGTATCCATCATGGGGGGAAGATGCTCAGAAGGCTCCAAAATGGCCTAAGGGGGCTCAGCGTCAGAGCTGGCTGAGAGTTTTCCCATAAAATCATTTCCCTTCCTTCTACTTGCTCTATTTTATATATATATATACACACACACATACGCACACTTATGTATGTACTTTTTGTCTTTTTTTCTGAAAAATCTTTGTTTTCCACAAAGGGTTTTCAATTCAGACATGAGCCCAAGGGGACCTCTCTGGTTCAAGTCACTGGGGTACCAAAGGCCTGTGCCCAGGGATTTTGAGCAACCTGGAAAAGAATGACCCTGGCACTCTATTCCTGCTTGCCAAAAGCCCTGGCTGGACCCCATCTCATCGCTCCCTACCGAAAACATTTTTCTGGAGCTTTTTGATCTGAAAAAATCTCTGTGGTTTTTTTTTCCTTAACCATTTTGATTTCCTCGCCAAAGTGCACTAGAATTTCCTTCCAAACATGAACTATCGGTGCTCTGCCCCATGCACCCCTTGCACCCACGTCCCTCACAGACCTCCCCAGCGTGCTCCCATCGCCGGGGCACTGGAGGAGGCTGCGCGGGGATTCGGGACCAAAGAGCAGAGACCGCTACGAGGGGAGACAAGGGGGCAGGAACAGCCCTGTCCCCTGTGCCACCACTAGGCTCATGCCACAGTCACCGTTCTAGGGATGTGGGGCTGGTGCCCAGCTTGCCAGGCTACCTGAGACAGGTCCCAGCGCTGCTAAGGCACCAGGATGAGCTTTTGATGGATTAGACAGTAAAAGCAAACACGCTTTCTCTAGGAAACAGGTTCCCGCTGCTCGTCTGCTCAGGGTTATCACAGCGTTGGGGGCAGCAGCCCTTCCCAGCAGCCTCCTGTGGCCGGCAAGGCAGGATATTACTTTGTTGCTTATTCATTTTATTGCTTCTCCTTTCTAAATATTTGCTTGGCAGGGAAAGGATTCCCTTTACACAGTATCTGTTTTTACAGGTCAATTGAATTTCTGGCGCGCTCAATCCCTCTTTCCCTCCAATTGCATTTGCAAAACAAATATTGATTGTACCAATTAGCTGCGAACCCCTTGCGGAAGATGGCTCAACGCCTTCAGCCAGGAGAAGGCTCTCCTGGCCCCAAAACATGTGCTAGTAGATGGAGACAGTGGGACAGGAGACCACAGAGCGGCAATGTCAGGAAAGGGCTCTGCAAAGCCCCAGCAGGACCCTTTGGAACACAACAGAAAAAATGATGTTGCTAATCTTTCCAGCTAGAAGGCAACATCTTTGAAGGGTATTTAATTAAAGCTGGGGTGTCCCCTCACACCTAAGACAAGTGTAAACTACCCTGTGCCTATCGTTCGGTCTGGAACCTAATGATTGCAACCAGGGCAGACCACAAATGCCACCAACAGCAGTAACAAATACGTTCAGGTAGTAGGTCAGACTCATTAACCCCCAAAGCCATCCATCCCCAACAGAAGTCTCATTTCTTTCACTGAAATACTAAATGCACCAGCTCGTTGGGGTGGGGCTGGGGTAAGAAAGACACCCCCCTCCCGCTGCTCAGGTGCTGGGGAGTCGTGTCTAGCTCTGCTCTTTTGCCTGTTGTGTGATAAGCAAGCGGCTTTGGGCAGCAGCATGAGCACGCTTCTCCTGCCTGCCCCAGCAACAGTTGCTCTCCAGAAAAGCTGGCAGATGCCTTTTTTTAAGAGATGGACTAGACCCTGATGATAAAGGACATCGATGACACCTTCTTGCAAAATCACATCCTTTAAATTAAGAAAAAACCCACAGTTTTTCCCCTAAAATGTCTTCAGAGTTTGCCTGTGCAGTGCTGGGCTTTTCTGAGCTGCCTCACCAAAAGCAATGGGCACGTCCAACCTACGTCACACTTTTTCACACTGATTTCATTGCTCGGGGTTTTATTTGTGGTTTCCTTGGGAGGTTTTGTCAAAATCCTCACTGCCACAGGGAGAAAGGAAAGACATCTCAGTGGAAAAATCAGTCAGCATTAAAAACTTGCTGTGTTTTGCTTCAATGCTGTCTAATAACTTTTAAAAGAACAAATGAGAACACTGAATCATGTGGTGGTGCGAGTCACGGTGGAGATCTTTCACCCTGCACATGGAGAACCGCACCAGCTTTTGGTGGCTCTTATCTGCTCCTGGCAGCCGCTGGGATGAGGGTCCCCAGCACCAGCTGGGATGGCGATGCCAGTTTTGGTGTCACTCCAGCAGGAGCTGTGACACAGCCCCGCAGCTCGCAACCCGCTGGATGGCCACTGGCGCAGCATTCAGAGCACACTGTTAAATGTGTCCTGCCCTTGTCAAAAGTCACAGCCCAAGGCAAAGGCGGGGGGGCGGGGGGTGCTGCCGGATTAGCCACCAAGGTGGGAGTGCCCATCTGCAGCCTGCCGGGGCCGGGATGTGGACTTCCCTGACACAATAGTGCAGGAGAGATACTGGGCATGGCTAGTGGCTGGTCCATCCCAGAGAGGACTCCCAGGCTGACAAGGATGTCCAGCCTGGGAAAAGCCTCTTTATCTAGCTCTCAACCTCAAAATGATGCTGCAAATCCCAAAAAGCAGACAGTCCACAGCCCCCTTGACACCCACTACAGCCTAGGGAAGGCGGATTGCCCGGCACAGCCCATCATCTGGGACAAATGCTTTTCCTCCCGAAACAATGGGAGAAATCCCCCCACCCCCAAAATGTGGGGGATTTTTTTTCCCCCACATTTCCCTGAATTGCAGCTGGGGGAATTCAGGTTCACCCTGCAGCTCTGAGGGAAAAGGAGACAAGAAAACAGAGTGGTCACCCTCTCATAGTCAGACCCAGGGCACAAGGTCTGGTACCCACAGGGGCATTGGGAACCCCCTGCAAGCTGAGCTAAAGCCAGGGCAGAGATGTTGATATATAAGATGTTGACATTTAAGATGTCAATATATAAGCTCGTCCCATCCGATGACAGCATGCACACATCCAGCATCCCGGGGCGGAGGGTGGGAAGCAGATGCCTGTTTAGAGAAAGGAGGGACTAGCCATGAACCGCTCAGGCTCGTCTGCAGCTTGGATGAGTACGAGGCTGTTTGGCTCCGTGCTTTGGGCTCGGGCCCATCTCTCCAGTTTAAAGCAGCTGAACCAAGCCCAAGGGCTCATTAAGTTGGTCTGCCTGGAGCTGGTTCCACCGCCAGGACATTATATCCAACGTGAAGTCAACGTTTCTCTTTGCAGCCACGAGGGATTTCGGGCAAGTGAGAGGAGGCAGCCCCTGTGGCCAGCGCAGTACTGCCAGCTCCCGGAGCTTCACCTTAGATGGGTGACAGCAGGTGCTGGAGGCCCTGTGCCCACAGCCTGGGATTGGGGAAGAATCCCACCTTTTCACTATTTGCCTATTATCTCCTCCCATTTTAAACTGATCTCCCTGGCCTACATAAGGGATGGTGAGTCTCACAAGCTCAGAAATGAACAGGCAAAGGGGAAGAGCCCTGTATTTACCCTCAATTCATTTCAAATGACATGATGGGAAAACCGAGGTTGGGAATATTAATTTATTTTGCCAGCCTGTGTCCTGGACATGCAGGGAAGAGGCAGCCTGAGTCCCCCTCCCTCACGTCAAGCAACACGTGTGTCCATTCCCTCCTAGTGACATCCCTAAGAAGATGTCACCATGCCACCTTCCAGCCTTGCTGAAACCTCTAAAGGTCAGCACCGAAGGCATGTCCACCACATATGGTTATTAGTTCTCTGTGGGTCCGTTCATCCCTCCACTACAGCTGGGTGAACAATTCACAGCGCATAAATTTATCTAGCAGATCTCAGCCCACGTGCTGTTTGCTAACAGTCTGTAGAGAGGCTATATTTTATCCCTTTGGGTTTCTTGGCCAGCATTCAAGCTCCTGACCCTGATTTATTCGCAATCGGTCAAGAGCCACATTTCATCTCCATAGGCCACGTCTGCACAGAGCTATTCGAAGCACGTGGCTCGACGTCCTGCAGCAGCGCCAGGGCACCTCGCCGTAAGCTGGTCCCAGTTCTTTGCAGCACCTCCAAGAGGTAACCGGGGGGGGGGTTGTGTTCAAAAATAGGCTCTGCGGGGGCAAACTTCGCCTGACGAGAGCAGTGTGGCCGGAACAAACCGCACCTCTTCTGCGCACGAAGGCGATGAGAGCTCCAGATGCCGGCCAGTGCTGGCTCACCGCCTGTCCTCATCCCATCTCACCATCTCTTTGCCTACCTCTCTGCCTATTTATAGTCATGGAAGACCTTTGCATAACGCCTGAGCAGCCAGAGGGTTGAGTGTATAGGCGGGATGGCAAATGCCACTCTTTCCAAAGTCCTTTTCCTTCTGCTTCCCAAGGGGGCTGCCATGGAGAGCAAAGCATGCACCCTGCCTTTGAGACAAGACCTTGGGACCAGCCAGAAAATGCCTCTCGGAGCTACACCCATCACCAGCCTTGCCCTGGGTGTTTCATAAACCACCCTATGCTGCATCTCAGCGAGTCTTTACCAGGGCAGCAATCACACTCACGCAGAAGTGAGCATCCCTCTGTGAAGTCAAACCAAATAAAATAACCAAGATGATGGGAGAGGTACAGAGTAATCTGCAGAATTCAGAGAAAAAGAGTAATGTGAAGGATCAGGGTTAGTATCAGCCCTATCTGACATCTTCATTGGCAATTGCAATTAGGGACTAATTAGCATGTTAATGACATTAGCAGGAGATAATAAACTGGAGAAGATGGAACACAGCAAAACAATCTGAAGGGTACCCTGGAGAGATAAAAAAAAAAATAACAAAGGAAATTCAGCTTGGAAAAATGCAGCTTCTGCAGTCCAGGGGAAAAACATCCAGAGCAGATGCTGTGGCGGGAAGAGGAAGGCAGGAGCAGGGAAACAGGAACCAGCTCAGTGCGGGAGCAGAGCGCTGAGCAGGCAAAGGAAGCCAGCTCACTGGCTCCTCTGCAAACCACCTCACGGGTCTTGCCCATGAGCAGCTCAGCGAGTGGGGCAGTCTGCAAGGTTTCACCAGAAGAGTTGAAGAAGGACCAACACCACGCAATGGCGATCCACAGAGCATCCTGCTGGGGTAGTGCCTTGTAGGGAAAAATAATATCCCAAGTAGAACTGTTAAATGCAAATCAACTTCATCTGGAGCCGTTTCCCTCTGCTTGGTCTCAGGAAGCCCCATCGCACGAACATCTCCCTACCAAACAGCGGCTGTGTGCCTGCTTCCCAGGCACTTCGGCCACATACGGGAAAGGAAGAGGTGGCAGAGGGCTGCTACCTTCATCGCAGCTGGGCAAGGCAGGGGGACAGCAGTCAGTGCACAGAGCTAATGGCTTTGTTCACACTACTAGAGGAGCCCCCCACTCCCAAGCGGTACATAGAAGTAATTCCTCCTGCTCTGCAGAGCCTCACACTGCTGCCTTCGCTTCCTGCATGCTGTGTACTGACAGGTACGAAGTGCCAGATGCCCCTGTCCTCTGGCCACGCCAAAGCTCACCCATGTCTCCTCCATCACACCAGCCCCTGGACGGCTTGGTGAAACCTGCACCAGCGCTGTCGTATGGGACACAGGATGAAGGTTGGTCCCCAAGGGTGGGACACCTTCAGCGGTCCTCGCCCTGGTATCACTGTTAGTCTACACTTAATAATAAGATGGATAGAGTTGTTTTCTTGTAAGAAAATCCTGTAATAACTAAAACGACCAAAATGGAGTAACCTGAGTGTCTTTCTTATGGGGATCCTAATGGACCTGCACATCCTGGTGCAAACCAGGTGGCTGCAAAACCAGGCAGGATGCAAGCATTCATGGAGGAAGGATGGTGGGGCTAGATCTGCTCTCAGGCTATTCTGGAAGCCCCAAGCAAGACAGATGAAATGGCATGAAACACCCCTTCAGCAGCAATCCTAACCTCGCAATTACAAAGGCAGGAGGTACTTTGCCCATCCCCATGATGTACAGGGTGAGCAGGAGAGCTCAGAAAGGCTCGCCTGATCTCTGCAGCTCTGCTTCACCAACAGCTCTTTCTGCTAAAAAAAAAAAACCCCAAACCATTAGCCAGCAGGATTGCAAGGAAAGGGCTGGGCTCATTAAAAACACCCTTCATCCTGCGACAACTGCTCCTTAGCCTCTCAGCTGGAGCCCTACACCCCCAAACGCTGGTGCCCCCTGGCTGGGCATCCTTGGGAGTCACTGTCTCCTCTCCTAGTGCTCAATAATTCAAGTGGACCAAGCAGGACCAGAGTCACTGCCACTTGTCCTCACCACCTCGGACAAGGAAAGTCATGCCAGCCGCATCACGGTGTCTCCTCCAAATGGCTGCTGCCACCCCTGATCTGAGCACACCAGCCTTTCCCAGGACCATTTGGAGGGTTTAAAAGCGCAACCAATTAAAGGGAAACCCAGATTTCTAACCCACCAGGACCGGTGCTACAGCGTGCATGAGCTCCAGAGGCTCTGGGCTGTGCAGCTGCGTGGCATCGGGAAGGGGGACGAGTTTTATCACCCAAAGGGGGATTAAAGCAGTTCCTGATATGCACAAGTATCTGGAAGCCGGCAAGGAGGAGGGGAGATGCTTTCCCGTGATTTGTGGGCTGTTCTTGGGCTGTCCTTGCTGCCAGGTCTTGGGCAATTTGATGACTTTTGTTGCAAACTGGAAGAACAGGAGACGTATGTGAAGGAGGAAACTCACATTCCTCTCGCCTAAGAAATCCCTTCTCACTTTCCCCCAAATCGCAAATACACCCAACCTCAGCCTCTCCGGGCTGGCTCGGACACCAGCTCCCCTCCCACACCCAGATGACCTACTCGTCCAGAAATGGCCAAGGCCTGCAGCCGGGGCGTTATCCTCTCCTCCTTTCCTTCGCTGCCTGCCTCCTGCCTGCACAGCCCTGCTGGCAGCTAGGGCAGGCGGGGGGACCCTTCACCTTCCAGAAAAGGTGGAAAATGCCAGATAAAAACAGCCTTTCCCAGCAGCATCAGTGCGAAGGGGACTCCAAGCCTCCAAAACTCACCCCAGCCCTTCCACAAGCTGCATCCTGAGCACCTCCACACCTCCTCTTCCAGAGATGTCCCTGGTAGCTTGCAAATGAGGATGTTGTATTTCTCCGCTCCTATTTCCCAGAAGAAAATCCACACCAGGTGCTCTGCTTCTGGGACCGGTGGTCCTCAAAGCCAGGCAGGGATGTGACCCACTGGGCAGGGGTGGTAGACACGGCAATGGATGCGGCACACCAGGCCACTGTGCCTTGGTTTCATAGAATCATAGAATCATAGACTCGCCTAGGTTGGAAGAGACCTTTAAGATCATCGAGTCCAACCATAAACCTAACACTGCCAAAACCACCACTAAACCATGTCCCTCAGTACCACATCTACCCGTTTTTTAAATACCTCCAGGATGGTGATTCCACCACCTCCCTGGGCAGATTTCTATAGCATCTCCCCTCCCTCAGGTGCCTCCACTGTCCCTGGAAGTCCTCTGCAGGTGGGAAAGGACTCGCACAAAGACAAAACACAGCGGTAATGTCACCCCAGGCCACGAGGCCATGTATTTGCAGGCAGAAAGCCCGCCCAAGAGCCTGCACCTGCTCGAGTCCACTGTGAAAGCCTGTGGGGAAGGCACCCATTAAAGCAACACCAACTGAGCATGAACAGAGTCCAAATCAAAGCAACACAGAGCCCCTGGTTAGGGAATCAACCACTGAGCAAGTCTCCCTGCATACTTCCACAGTGTGTTCCTACTGAAAACTAACGATGTCACCTGCCAACCCATTGAACACCTTCCGAGCTGATACCTCCCAGGGTGGTTAAGACAAAGAGTGACCTGCAAGTCACCAGCATGGAAAGGTTCCTCTAAGTCACCTTCTGAGAGGGAGAAAGCAGGGGACTCATTTCTACCGCACAGCACAAAGCAGCCTCTCCATCCTTGTGTCCATCACAAGGTACTTCCCACCTCTACCTACATATCGCCAGAAATCACCTATAAGGCTGAGTAAAACTCACCTCCAAAAGAATACCCCCCTGTCCCCCAGGGTCGGCCATGCCACTCACTGGTGAAAAGGTGAAGCTGAGACCTCGCATGAAAACTGTGGGGAGAAACCCGGCAGCGCTGGGTTAAGCAAGACCCTGAAATCTGGCTGCGGGGCGTTTGCCTGTGCAATCTCGGATTTGCAACGGGTTTGAAGGTCCATTAAACAAGTGAGACAGAAAATTGGACGCCAGCGCCTGCTCCGTGGAGCGAGAGCCGCCCTGCTCCAAACCCATCTCACTGGGGCCTCCTGAATTTCTTTTCCTCCCTTTCTAAAGGAGAATAAGGACAAACTCCAAGCTCAGACCCAGATCAAACACAACCTCAAACGTGCTGGGGAATGACCAGCACTGGAGTGAGTGGTAGGAATGAAGCACAGTCCTCGCATGGACCTTTCCGGCCCCATTTCCACACCCAGCTGGATTTAGGGCTTCTCAGCTGGGGCGGGACCCTTCTGGGTAAGAGGAGAAAAGGATCTGGGGTGGATCCCACCGTTTCCTGTTCCAGGAAGGCCAGAGCCCCTTTGAACTCTGTCCTTCTGCTGGAGAGAGTGAAACGTGGAGATGCAAAAACACACACCCCAACGCTAATCTGGACTTACACCTTCCCCAGTGTCAAGTACTGTCATCCTGAAAATATCGCCGACCCGTGCATGTGCCAGGCAGCCCCATGACAGACGGACAAGCCAGACGTGATCTGCAACGCCAACATTAACAGGCAGCCAAATATCAGCCACTAGATTTGGTCTTTTAAGCACCAGTGCCTTGCCCCAGGCAGCCAGCAAGACTATTATTAGGGCTTCAGGCAGCCTGGCCGCTGACTGCTTTCCCTGCAAGCACTGCCCCATGAAAGGATGTGCAATTCCCACCGCAGTACCCCTCATTGCATAGATATTGGATTTGGGAAATACTTTTTTGCCGCAGGCGAAACAATTTTTTTTTTTTCCCCATGCCTGCCCTTTCAAATGAGAGTGGTTTAACACCTTTCGCCGAGGTCCCCGGCTCTTTGCGGCAGCCACCATCTCCAAACACCTGGGGAAAACCCAACACGTGCCCCAGATGGCAAAAGCAGATCTGTCACCAAAAGCTACCAGCACCCCTAAAGCTTGCCCAACCCCATCCCTCCAGTGCAGGGGGAGACTGAGGAAGAGCAAACCAGCAGAAGTAGCAGCCAAATGAAAGGCATTGCTGCAGCGGTGAGGCAGCAAACAGCCCCACGCGCCAGCATGTCCCTGTGAAATAGCTCGGTGGCCCCATCCATGGGCTGGGGAATTGGCAAGGAGGGGCTGGCCCCCCCTAGAAATCTGCAAACAGCTTTAGGACAGCTCATGGCAGGAACGGAGGGTCAAATATATACATCAGGGCAGATGCTGAAAGCACAATAGGACAGCACCTCTCTTGCTATAGCGGCTAGAAGTCCTCCTGAAGCTGCTCCCTGAGCTGGGGTGAGCTCAGCAGGGGCATAGGACTGCCCAAGACACCCACATCAAAGCTGCAAGGTCCCCGGGAGCTGCTGCAATAATTTTTCCAGAATTTCCTGGAGAAATGGAACTGTGGCAGAAGTGGAAGCAGGGTTTCTGCACTTGTGTAGAAAAGGGTGCCAGATGCAATGGGCATCCTCGACCCAGCACAAACAGCCCCGTCCTGGGCTGCTCCTCCAGGAACCACTGTGGCTTTACAATGCACCTTTGGATGTAACAGGACCCTGTTTTGCTCCCTAATGATGCTCATTATTGCAGTGTGTAAAACAAACCCTTCGATAATCTCATTTTCCAGGTTGTAAACTCACTCATCAGTCGCTGGGATAAGGACACGCGGGGGCCTCACCTCACCATGCTATGTTTCTAATGATCTCAAGATCCTCAATGGGGAACCGTGCCCGGTTTCTGCAAACTATTATCTAATCTAATTCCCTCCATCCCATTACTTAAGGATTTACAAGACACAACCTCCCCTGAAATGGTTTCTGGTAAATTCTTTGAAAGCTCTTCTGGTCCTCACATCATTGTCAGGGTCAGCCACGCATTAATGGCAAAGCATTTATGCACTGGGTAACTCGTTCCCTGGCAAGCAAGTTTGTTTATGCTTTTTAAATTCAGGAAGCAATTAATAGTTGCTACAAAAGCAACATGCTTCTCTTGGGTGAGGGCCATAATGCCCTGACTCGCCTTAGGGAATTTGGATGTCTCCATCTCAGCAGACACCTTCCATAAGCGTGGTGGTTGCAAGGTAAATCCTACTGCTGAATAACTGATGCTAGGAAATCTGTGACTCTGGCTTCCCAAGCCAGCTCGAGGTGACCATTTCAGGAAACAGTACTGCCAACATCAAGAAGTCAAACAAACATGAGACCTGAGCATCTTCCAGCTTTCCCGAGAGCCAGAAAGCTGGTAGGTGCTCCCTACTGAAAGGTAGGGGATGGTTTCATTGAATCCCCTGACTCAGGGACCTCTAGCTTTAAAAACCAAAAAGCTAATGTTGTGGATAAAGCTAGACTCCCAGCAGAATCTGGAGATCTGATGGGGCATCCTGTAGAAATCTGGAAAACACCAGTCCCCAGAGCCCAGCATCCTCTGCTCACACCGAAAACCCCATGCCTGGAGACTAATATCCTCCATTCACACCAAAAAACCCCAGTCCCTAGAGCCCAGCAACCTCCATTCACACTGAACAAATGCAGCACCTGGAAAGCGGAGGCAGAAGCATCCACCCCACGGTGCTTCCTCCTTCCTGACCGGCACAGACATCTCTCAGGGACAGAAGATCCACTCGCTGCCTCCCACTAAAAATATCAGCTGGCTGAAGAGCTCCCCTGGTTTTAGGAGACAAGCTCCCTTTCCATGCTGGCCCCCTTGCAGCCATCAGAAAGCAATGATTTCCAGGCTTACCCCTCTGCTCTAGACTTCAACCAGCTGCAGACAGGCCCGTGCATATCCTCTTCCTAATCCTTCACGCACGATCCCTAGACAGTCCCTGGCTTTTATTATTTTCTGGCAGGAGAGAGCACCACGTTAACCCCCATGCGCAGGCTACAGCCTGAGCATCTCTCAGCACCTCCCAACTTGGGTCCAAATTATAAATGAAACATTCGTGTAACAAGAGAACTGGCGAGGGCCAATTGCCTATTAATATTTTAAACCCCCACTCATTCTTATTTAACGACCTGTCCAAAAAATCCCTTCTAATTGCTTGATACAGCGATGGGCCTAAAACACTTATTTATTGATAAAGAGCGTGGGAGACTCTTCCCATGGGGGTGGCCATGCTTTCCTGCAAGGAAGGACAGGGCAGGCAGCGGCATCACTGTGCTGGTTGTCCATTGAGACACGAACTCTGCGCTCCTCACCTCTGCCAGCAAACCCATCCCTCCACAGCAGTTCTCCTCAGGGATACAAGATGAAGTCCTTACTGGGAGGTATTTTAAGGCACTGAGAACAAAGGAATATTGTCTATGTATATGCTGGAAGCTCCTGTCCTTAGCATGATGCCGTAAGACTCTCAGGGGATGGAGCCGCACCTGATACACAGGCTCTGGCTAAGGAACAGCAGTTTCCAGATGTGGAGACAGTGTGTCGGTGGCACACGAGAAACCCTCATGGGGGTGCAGGACAGACATGGGCAGCATTTGCGTCCCAGAGCCACGCTGATCCCAGGAGCACACCTTGCAAGGTGAGATCCCAAGATGCGGGCTGCAGCCTCACCGGCTGGGAGCAAAACAGCCTCCATCTCCAAGCCTGAGCTCCCAAGGCACCTGAGGCTTTAGCCCAGGAGGGAGCAGAGCCCTGCGAGATGGCTCAGCAGCCAGGCAAGGCTGCAGCCAGGAGCTGCCCCTCCGGCCCTGAGCTCAGCACTGACCTTGAAATCCAGGGCAGGCGACTGCCATTGCCGGCATCATATGATCTGTTACAAAACACAACGGACCCTACTTAGAGGTTACACGCCGCAGGACAAATTTAACACCCCAGAGCGTTCCCGATCCCACTGGAAGAATTCCTGGCAGGGGCTCAGTAATCGCCCACTACTGTAAGTGGCCAAGTGCCATTGCATTGGTTCAGCTCCAGACACATGAGGACCTCGTTCCTCATTTCTGACGGGAGAGACGCTTCAGCTGATGGATGACACCATGCAAGATGATGAATCCCCCAGTCGCAGATGGGCCTTGAAGCAGAGAGTAAAGGGAATCTGGAAAAGATGCTGTTCCCAAAAGCCTTCACTTGTTTGAGAAAGGTATTTAAGGGCTGCAACTAAAAAGCTGCATTGAAGGCAGCCTGACTATGCAGCTAGGAGGTTCATGAAGAGGTCTTTGGGGAGAAAGATGCTCTGGTGGACATCAGAAGAACAAGCAGATGGAACGGAGGCATCCTCAAAGGATGTCCAGTCCACAGAGGCCAATCCCTGGGCACTTTCCAGCCCAGCCATGTGAAAGAAGGACTCAGCACCCGGAGAAATTGTCCCTCCTGCCATCCTACTGGCTGTACACAAGCTCTTCCAGAGCCATGCTGGCTATTTTCAGAGGTGGAGTGGGTGAATCCTGCTCTGAAGCAGAGTCCCGGAAAGGCGCGGGGCAGGCAGGGTGGGAGAGCCTCTCCCAGCAGCGGATCTGGTCCCAGCTCAGCAGCGAGCCAGACCCTGCCGCTCCCTCTTCCTCCTCCTCCTCTCCTTCCCTTTCCTTTCGACAGGCCCCAGCCCCGCATTTCTGGAGCAGCAAGAGTCAGCTCTGCCGATGCTGCTGAGGGGCCCCGAGCCAGCCCTGGCTATAAACTCAGGATGAAAACATCAGCTCTGAAACACAGCAACAGGAAAAACAGACAGGCACACATGTGTGCACGCATGAAGACTCCTGTAATCTGGAGAGCTCTGGTGTTAGCAGTGAGGTTTGTGATAACGAGCAATTTGGGGTACCTTCTTTGATCTGCAGTGTCTGATCGCAGGGAAGGGGGATGCTGTGCTTCGGTAGGGTGGGCTCACAGCAAGCGGGACAGACAGCGTTTTGTTCCAGCCCCTGTGAACACAAACCTGGGACCTGCTCCTCCTGGTTTGGGTTGCCCTCCAGCCTACACCAAGAGCCCAGCACTGTCCCAGCTGTGATGCTTACAGGAGGAAAGGAGCGTCGCTGTGACAGGCAGGTGGGGATGCTCAGAGCAGGAGAGCCACCAGGTCAGGCTGCGGGTGTCCCCAGCACCTGATGCTAAGAAAAGACCAGGTGGGGAGCGCCAGCGTGGAGGCGATGGAGCTAGGTCAGACCAGTGACAAGAAGACAGAAAACATGGTCGGGCCAGCGGCTATTTTTATCTGCAAGGACCAACACTTAATACTTTCCTATCTCCCACAAAATGTCACTTGAGCTCCGACAGAAAGTTTACACCGCTCACAGACAAGGGCTGAAACCTGAGCACGTAATCCCTGCTCCAGTCAAAAGTTTTAGTGGGATTCGCAGCGTCTGGACAGGGCAAGATGAGAAAAAAAACCTTTCCCCTGAGAAATGATGGCTAGGGCAGAGGAGAGACAGGACAGGCAGGTCCCCTCCTGGCACTCTGTCCCTCTGCAGGGTCACCCTCCACATCTGCAGTACACAAGGGACCTTGCAAGCTTTGGGGCTATAGTATGGTCTCCCTGCAAGCTCAACTGGACTTTAGCTAATTTAAGAGGGTCTTCAGAAGAGAGAGGAATGGGGAAAGTGAGGCATTCACCACCCTGCTCACTAATTGCCACAGCCCCCAGGGAGATGAAGGGGTGAGAGGAGCAGGCTGGGTTGGGCAGAGCCTGCAGGAAGGTTTTGCAGCATGTTGGGGCAGAATACTCCATCGAGATATCACTGCCACCCCTCTTGGCAATTCCCCCCTCTCCACTGAGCAGCTCTAATTACTTCAAACATCATCTCCCCGGCGCCCTCCCTCTGCTCCCACCTCCTTCCCTCTCCCTGCGAAGCCTGGACCCAGACACGCCTAGGGCACAAGGAACAGAGGCTTCCCTCACTTAATAAAGGCAAGGAAGAGCAATGCCATTATTAACAGCAGCCTGGCCCCCTCTCCTCACCAACAGCGGGAATATTGCACCAGTAATCCCAGGGGAGCACCCCAGCGCTGCCCCGACAGCGGACGCAATAAAGTGGCCCCTCCAGGCCCCAGCACTGCCCTTTTATATTGCAGTGAGTGTAAATGCCAGCAGGGTCCTCCCCCAGGTCCCCCCTTACATTACAAGCGGCATTTAGTATCACGGAGGGAGGGAGGAAGGGAGGGAGGGATGGATGGATGGATGGATGGATGGATGGATGGATGGATGGATACCCTCCCCCCGGTCAGGCAGGGATAGCTGGGATCTAGGACGGCATCCTCCAGAGGGCTCTTCCCAGGGGGCACAAAAAAGTAGGGAGCAAAAAGCTCCAGGCTGGGACTGAGCCACGGTAAAACATGCTGTGACAGGGAGATGTCAGGTGTGCTCACAAAATTAGGGTACCGTGTTAAGGGCTTGCACAGAAACTTACAGGGGGTGAATTTTGCTAGGGATGAAAGGCATTGAAAGATGTTGGAGCTGCTCCCAACCACCCCCAGGTGACTTTTTTCACATCACTCTGCCTTTTTTAAAATTAAAAAGGCTGGCCAAAGCTGTTAGGATGGAGGTGCAGGCAAGGAAAGGACCCAGCAAAGGACAGAGCTGGGCAAGCCCCGCTGGGCTCTGCAGCCCCCGGGAATTGCAGCGGGATGCTGACAAAAGGGGCAGGGGCAGGGTTTCCCAGCAGGACACGCAACAACTCAGCACAAGCAAATAATGGATATTGACGGTGAAAACCAGCTCCGCTAGCCCCAGAAATCTTCTCTTACAGCAAAGAGCGGGGTAAAAACCCTGGGGAATATACTGCAGAGGCAAAACCCGCATTCCTGAGATGGCTGAGAAGTGATCACATCTATCTCCCTCCATCTCCCATTTCTAAGATCCATTTCTGAAGCATCACCAGCCAAGAAACTTCGGTTGATTGGATGTGGTTAAAGCAAACAAACACACGCAAAAAATCTTATAGCTGAAACTTGACTGGTGTCCACAAACATCTTGCATATTTTCAAGGACACTGAGGAAATACACATTTTTCCCCCCCTTTTTGTGGACTCTAAAAAAAATGCCCCAGGGGAAAAAGTCATTTAGAACTACTTAGGAAACACAAAGCATAAAAAGCCTATAATTATTTCTCTGCCAAGGGCTTGTCATTTTGAAAATCCCCGCTCTTGAACAACTAATCCTTATGGAAAAAAAAATGCAGCTTCGGCAGGATGCATTGTTGGTTGACTTTTGCTGCACTTTTCCAGTGCAAAGGCACTAAAGGGGAAGACGTAGATTTGGGTTTCGTTTCATTAGCACCTTTCACCCACAACGTACCCAATGCACTTCCCCAGCCGAGCAAGGAGACCTGCAAAGCATTGCCCTGAAGTGAGACCAGCGGCTGGTCTGCGTGAGAACGGTGCTGTGCAGGCATCAGGCCAGGGAGGGAAGGAACCAAAGCTGATGTTTGGAGGCAGAAGTGCCTGAAACAGGAGAAATAAATCAATTTGAGGTGGGGGTATATGTACTTTAAAAGCCAAGGATTCAGGGAGTTCCTAGGATTTTTGTCATGCAGTTAGAAATGGCATGAAGACATTAATGGCAGGGAACCTGCACTTCTTCTGGAGGATGGGGATGGGCCATCCCAGCAGAGCAGAGTGGATTTAGGCTCTCTGGTTTAGCAGTCAGATTCATCACTTCATGTCACCGTGCCTGGATAAGGATGGGTGGCATCAGTGCCTCTGAACTTGGCTGGCCATGGTCCCATGAACCTAGTTGTGTCCCCATACGTACCCCAGCATCAAAGCATTGACCACATTTCTTCCATCTTCACTCCAGCCATAAAGAGCTGCAGTTTCACCATGAGGTGAGAGGAGGAGAAAGGCGAAGCACTGGGAGCTGGCAGGAGCCCAGCACGCTCTGCCAGAGGTAGTTCCCGCTGCAAAGCCTTACCATGAAACTAAAAATGGGATCCAGTGGAGATTCACTGTGCAGCATATCTAGGGAGAGAGCACTTCTCCCCCAGCCCCACACTGGCCGACTGCTTGGGGTCTTGGCTTCATGTCTCAGCCCACCAAAAAAAGCTGCAAAGGTGAGTTTGGTGCTGTGGAGGAAACTCCTGTAAAGACCCTGCCAAGGGCACAGACACTGTGGCTCTTGCTGGGACCCAGTCAAAGACTACCAGTGTGGGCATGCCAGCAACCCTCCCCACCCTGTAGCATCTCTGGCGGGCGCTGCAAGAAGCACGTTACACCAGACAGAGTGGGTGAGCCACCCAGATTCTGCTGCACCCTGGCACCCATCCATCAGTGCTGCCTGTGTTTGGAGCTGCAGAGCAGAGCATGTCCGTCACACACACATCTTGCACAGCAGGGGCCACAAAATCTTGCCTCTGCTACGGGCAGCTTTCCCCCTGCCAAGGATTCACACCTCTCTTTGACCTACTTTCACCACGCAAGGCCTTTCTCCCATCTCAGATGTCTTCTCCCATTACTTTCTCCTAATCCATCTCCATAACAGAACCTCCCATCAACGTGGGTTTTAATGTCCTTGAGGTAATGTGTGCAGGAAGCCTCTCCTGCTTTCTGGTTAACCCTACTTCCTAGGGCCAGAGCTGAAACAAGCTCAGACTCAAGAGCCCAGCCTACAAGACTTTAAGCTTCATTAAACTTTTAAGCCAGTCCGTTGAGGTTGCTCTTTCAGCCTTTCATAATTACGGATGCAGAAGGAAGGAGCAACATTCACCTCTGCAGGCATCAAGAAGATTCAAACACTTAATGGCTTTCCTAACCAAGCTCCCACATCCACATCACTGTTTAAAAGGATCTGCTCGATACCACTCCAGCGCTCTGCCTGGCAGCAGAGATGCTGAGATATACATAATTTAGTATTTCAGTTCTCTATCACCAACCCAGCTGGCCACCCATTTGGCACAAGTGAGGCTCAAGACACATGAGACTGAGCCATCCCACCACACCGGAGACTGCAGGTGCCCAAGCCAAGAGGATGGTTGGGTTCACAGACTTGGTTCAGGTGAGCAAGGTGCTCTCAGCTCTCTGTGCAGCCAAGACCTGGAGTTCAGCATCTCCATCAGGCAATTCAGACCTTGGCTTGGCTGACCCATGTGCTCCAGAGGAGCCTCTTCCTCCCCTTCAACCTTGCAGGAGCCTACAGAAAGTGGTCTGCAAGCAGAGAGGAGACTGCCACCCCATCCTCAACATGCAGCGCAGGGCTGGGGTCCTGCGCACCTGACCCACAGGCAGCACAGCTGTCATTCCCTCCTCTCTTGTTGCCTGGAGGATCCCCTCTAAGATCAGCAATGGAAAAGATGCCCCAGAAGGGTGTTGTAGGGCAGTCCCAATCCGGAATTGACACAGAAGCCATTGGGCCAGAGTTTTAGGGCTGTGCCTTGACAAACCTCCATCTCCACTATCAGCACCCATGAATGTATTCATCCGATGGCATCACAATCACCCCTCTGGAGTCAATTGTGAACATTTGCCATGTTGCCTTTCCCTCCTCCTGTTTGGACACATTACTGCAGAGGTTAGCAATATTTTGCATAGCTAAGATGCTGTTTTCCAGGAATAAAGACTTAACAGAGTTGGTAAATGCCGCAAATTTTGACAACCAAAGCATCCCTATGTTTTTATCATGGCAGGGGTTGGAGGGAAGAAATGACAATACTGACTCTTTCAAATAAAAAATTGCTGCAGCTGAGAACTGTCTTCAGGTCCCTTAACCTATTTCTCTCCCCGTTCCAAATTATTCCTGCCAAATACTTGCCTGAGCTTTCAATAGCAAAGAGAAAACTCCTGCCTCCCTCCTCCTGCTTAGCCGCCTTGGGCAATGCTATGCAGTGAAAAATCAACTTATAATGTGGCTCCTCTGGCCCCAGGCAAGGAAGAAGGAGCCCTTGGTACACACAGATGCCACGTTCATCCAAGGAGCTCTGCAGCACAAAACCAGAGGAGAGGATGCACACTCCAAAGAGATGAAACACATCCAAATGGTCCCAAACAAACTTCTTCTCTGGGAATCGCCCTTGCCTCTTGTTGTGCTTTTAAGATCCCACTTTGCTCCCTTGCAGGGCAGGGAACCTTGCCCAGAGGGATTTCGGGGGCTCACCACCCCACCGCAATGGTGGTTATCATTCCAGAGGAACAGACGTACCAGGGGGGAGATTTTGCACGGTGGCGGCGGGGGCGGAGGACAATGGGCCGAGGAGTGATGGTTGCGTGAAAAGGGATTTGTTCCGCTGTCAAGGACAGAAAGCTCTCCCTAAGAGCAGCGTTAGGAAATGAAGGCCACAAGGGAAGGAGAGGGGTAGGGAGCAGCAAGAGACAATGTACGGACGATGGTGACAGGGGGACAGCTGGGAAGGATCAATGCTGAGCCCTGATGGGCTTGCAAAGCATGAGTACCAGACAAGGAAGCCTCCTCCGGCGTGCTCTGCCCTTTGAGGCATTTGCCCCGAGGAAAAGCAGGATGCCTCACCGCAGGGCAAACCTTCCGTCTGCGGCCATGGAGCCCCAGCAGCTCTCGGATGAGGGGAAGCATCGCAGCCTGCTAGGATCGCAGCCTGTCGGGGTGTGCTGGGATACAGAGGAGAGCCTGGGAGAAGCTGGTATATCTACAGCACAACCTCTTGGTCACCTGTGGTCAAAGGTGGCCCAAGGTGGAACACACAAAGGCAAACATGACAAAAATTAGGCAAATCTGGAGAGAGACTGGAAATTCATGCCCAGCTTTCAAACTCCCCCAGCAAGGTGCTCAAAGCACTTGCTATGATGAATGATGCCTTTTTTAGCTATAGTCGTATTTCCAGCTCCATTTCATCGGTCAAGGAGCCAAGCCTCAGCTCTTTTTCCTGCATGCAACTGTGGCCGATCACAGCCAAACCAGGCACCAACTGCAGGAGACCTGAACCCAACCACAGGATCATATCTGCGGGCGTGGGAAATGTTAAGCCTCTACTGAAAACGGGTAGGTGCATGCAAGCACACAGTGCAATATGAGAAAATAAATTGTTTGCATTGAACACACCATGATTTCAGCCCTGTATTGAGAAATGCACACAACACTCTCCTGAAAAATCCAGCCCTTGTGGGAGAAAACACCATTTTCAGATAGCCAGCCTACAAAACATGAAGCACCTGACGGATCCACGATAAGCTGAAGAAATTGGTCTTTCATTAATAAGATCCCAGTGAAACAGATATGCAAGAAGATACAAAGCCTCCCAAATAAACAGAGCCCAGTGCCACCAGCCTGACGCTGTGCCCCTGCTGCCAGCACAGCCCTGGCGCGGCACCGCTCAGCCTGCCCCATGCCTTTCACAAAAGCTTGGGGAACTGGCTGTCCGTAAATATTTGGGGTGGGAAGCCAGGGATTACAGAACTCCTCTCCTGGGCAACCCAGGTTTGATGATCCTTAAAAAAACCCAAACAACCACCGACAAAAAAACCCCAAACCTCAAACAGAGCTGCAATGAGATGCCTGCCGGTTTCACAGAGACACACGAGACAACCCTGGTGCATCCATTGCCCCTGAGGACCAACAGCACCAGGAGAAGACACCCAGGGACCAGCTGGCTTCCTTCTGCCCAGGCAGGATTCGTTTCAGGTTAAAAGTATGGAGGAACAAAATTGAAGTTACAGGCTATCATACTGTGACTGTAGGCTTTCACACACGTCTGCGCAGTGCTTGCCATGTCAGGGAGCGCCTTGAGTCCCCCCCACCTCTCCCTTCTGAAATCTCTTACAAATATACAGAAATTCAAATTTTTCATGAAAACACATTTATGGAAAAAAAATATTATTTTGGGTCAGCCCCAGTATTTCACCCTAATAAAATCCAAATATTTTCTCCTCGCTTTAAAGCTATTCTTTACTCCTATTACAGAGGAGATGCTTTATTAAATCGCAGGCAGAGGCACAGGCCCCCAGCCCAGACCCCCTGTCCCCATGCCGGTGCCAGTGTCCCCATCCCACATTTGCAGAGGGCACGAGCCAGAGACAAAATGGAGCACAAAGGGACAAAGAGCATCTTGAGAAGAAAAATACCCAGGACATGGGATGTATTGAGTACCTCTCCTTGGCTGCACACCGCAGGGTTCACCAGAATTGGGGAGCTGTGAATCCAGACCCAAACCTGATTTAAACCATTGGGTTTTCCCCCCTCCTCAGCCAGAAGCAGTCCTTACACCCTTATGAGCAGAAGGAGAGACCTCCCCGCAACCCCTAAAGTCCCCTTTCTCCCCTTCCGAGGCAGAGGGTGCTTCAGAGTCCCCCGGCCACACCCTGGGGCGAGCGTGCAGGACCAGAGTCAGAAACCGCTGTAGCTTTGGGTAGGTTGAGGCCACCCCACTGCTGTCAGCAGGGATGGGGGCAGCCGGTGGAGCTCAGCCTCCCTGGCTGCAGGCAAACAACCAAGACCACCAACTTCTGCAAAACCAGCTGGGGATGACCACAGCACAGGGTTTAGACCCTGCCGGCAAGCTCTCTGAGGAAGGACCAAGCAAGAAACCAAATTGTGGGCTCTCTTAAATTCACGGCTCAGCAAATCCCTCCCTGCGCCTGGCGGCTGCGAGCAGGTGAAGAACCGGCGAGGCGAGGGCTGGCGAGTCAGGGCAGGAGAGGACCCCAGCTGTCTCTCCAGCTGGTGGAGACAAAATTCTCATCAAACTGAAACAAACCCTGCTTTCTTCCCCCAGCCAATTTCTTTTCGGCGCCTTCATCAGGATTGCAAAGATCTGAAGTGGTTCCCCCAGCTCCAAGCACCCTGTCAGGGACTGATCAGGGAGCGTTGTGCCATGGGGGGAGAAAAAAAGAAAGAAAAAGGGGAAAAAAAATCATTGTACGTCCAAAATAAGATGGCAGAAAGAGTGGAGAGTCCCAAGGATGCTCAGGTCCCAGCTCTGCCGGCACCAACCTGCAGCCTACAGGGTCCCACCACCAATATGCAGGAGAAAGGGTGACCCCAAAGCCACCCCTGTCCCCACCACAGAGGGACAGATGATGAGTATATTCGGCTGTCTTGCTCCCAATCTGCCAAACATTGCTCCCTTCCAGGCCTTTCTATGAAACATTAATTGTAAGACACAAATCTAATTAGGGGCAGAGAGAAGGGGCAAGACGCCAAATCTCTTCTCTGCTCCCTTTGGAAAAGGGGAGCCCCATTAGCAGAAGGACAGGGGGTGGCAGAGAGAGGGGCAAGGCATATTTTGCTCACTTAGCATTTCCACCATGGATCCCGCGCGGCCTCCGTAAGACCCCTCTCATTGCTGCATCCCATTGCTTCCCTGCTTTCCCCCCCCGCCAGCACAACAAGGCAACTTAATAACATAAAACAAAGGACTGGCGTCTGGTCCCAGCCCGGCAGTACCCACCACCGTATGGTGGGGTTGAGGCCAGATTTGGCTGCCCCAGAGCCACACTCATCCCAGCCCACAAAGAGTCGGCACATTTCCTCTGGGGGCAGTGGGAAAGGGGGTGCAGACAGACAGGGGTTTCCTACAGGAGACAAGGTGCTGGGTGGGGACAGAGAGCAGGCAAGAAAGATGGGAAGCACTAGAAGAAAAGGTTGAGGGATGGGAAAAGAGAGACCAGCAAGAGGGACCAGCTGCCATGTGCTCTGCTACCCCATCCAGGCCAGCCTGACTGTCCCCAGTCCGTGGCCGGTTGGAGAAATCCACGTTAGCACCATCATCTCCATAGGGTCCCCTACAAGAAGGGAAAAGGACATCCAGAGGACATGTTGCACCACAGCTGGGCTGACCCATGGTTCTCTGGAGGGACCATTCTCTCCCATCAACCACAAGAGGAGCAAAAAGTCCCATTTCTCCAGGCAAGAGAAGGCAACGGACTGCATATCACCAGACCAAACTCCCCAGACCATATGAACTCTCCGGCTGGGGGGACCAGGATTCCCTAAAGTGTTCATCATTGGAGTCACCTTATTTGTTCAATCCGTTTGGGATTATCCCCCTTGCAACCCTTCTGGGCTGGGGAAGCAGTGCCACGGTTTGCAGCTAATTGCGCAATTACATTCATTACCCACATTAAGCCAGATAAACAGCCACCATGCTTCAAACCTCTGCCCCTCTCTCCTCTACGGCGGCAGCTGCCAGACGAGCCTTCAGTGGGTGAGAGGAGGCTGCGCTGGCCCAAGCTGGGCAAATCCTACCTTCCCCTTGGGCAGAGCCAGCCGCGGTCTGCCGGGACCATGCTGCTGGGGATTCAGTGTCATCCCTCATGTGAAGATACTGGCTGTGATTTTAAAACCCAACACTGATGAGTTTCTTCACATGCGTTTTCTTTTGTGTATGTTCACAGCCTGGAAGGATTTTTTTTTTTTTTTTGATTTTTTTTTCCCCTTCGCAACCAGATGAGCCTCCTCATTTTAATTCACGGAGGAGGAGGTGGAGGCACCCACGCAACCCCATGACTCCGGGAGCAGGGGATTTCACAGCCAAGCAGAGGAGCTTTGCAACAATGGTGCAAAAGCTGGCAACAGCACAGAGCCATCAAGCCGTGCGAAGACAGGGCGAGCATCACACAACTGCCTCCCTCGGCCGGGGAGCCCGGCACGGTGGCGGTGGCTCGGGGGCCGCGGCCGCCCCTCCGCTGCCGGCGCCCACATGCCAGGCCTGCTCCGAGATGTGCTGGCCATCTGCTCCTGCCAGCCGGGGCTGGGGCTGGGGCTCTGCGCCGTGGCTGGGGACGTGCCAAGCCGTCCCGCCGTCGCCACGCTCCCCAGCTGCGCCCCCCGTCACGACCGCACCGCTGTCAGCGCTCCTGGCCCCCAGAACCGGCCGGCAGGGTTTCAGCACGCTGCCGGCATCACCCGTGGTGGGGCTTTGGGATTGGGATGTCCCCGCGGCTCCAGGTCCTCCCTATGGCTCTGGCTCTCTGCTTGCCCTGTGCAAGCCCACTGTGAAATACCTCTGGGCAAGTGGGGCTCAGCCATTCCCATCCTCATGCGGATTTTGAGCCTCCAGGGTAGCCCCCTTCGCAAGCCCCACTCTTCCCATCACTTCCAGCATCCCTCCCCATTTATGGCCAGGTTTGACATTGCCCTCCCCACCCCCCCCCAAACCTGCCACCACAGAAGCCCATCCCCCTGGTCACCAATGCAGGGGCCCCACGGCCGGGGTGCACCCCCAGGGCCGCCCTTCAGTCGGGGAGCCGGCCAGGGCGAAGCCTGAACCTTGTCATAGTTGAGACTTATCAGGTTTGGACAAGCGCCGGGGGCTGCCGCGGGATTCAGGATGTTCTGTAACGAACGTCCTCTGCCCCAAATAGACGCCGTCCCAGGGGCACAGGCTCAAGCAGTCCCTCCCCAGGAGCCCTCCCCGCCAGTGCGGGGGAAACCAGCCCAAGAGTGACCCCCGGCCGCATCACTGTCCGAATCATCTGTGGATCCTTAGTCACAGCCCTGGGCACCCCAAAGAGATGCCGAGACCCAGCCTGACATTCCCCGTCTTCGATCCATCCCTCTCCAGGTCCTCTCCCAAGGTCTTCCTCTTTATGAAAGACAAAGAAATTTAAAACATCTGTTTTAATAAATGATTCCTCAGTTTCTAGAGTCCGGCAAGTCAAATGCTCGCTTAAAACTGTACGTAACACTTTCCACGGGTGTATTTATAACTAAAGGCATAACTCTGCCGTCTCACGCTCTGTCATTAACCCTCTGCAGCCTTGTTATAAATGGAGCTCAGAGTGAAGATACGTGTCAGAAATTACTGCTCCTACTCATCCCAACAGTCACCATCTGGAAGAGAAATCCCTTCTTTTGATTAAAAAAAAGCAAAACCACGCACCAAAAAAACCAAGAACTCCAACACCACGACACTGGCAGGTAGGACCCCGACCGCTTCCCCAACACCCCCAACACCAGCGTTTCACAGGCAGACACCCCAGCCCTCCCACCCAACGAGCACCGCTGTGCCGATGAAGAGGCCCCCGGAGCCCGGCTCCACTGGCGCGACCGCCAGTGCCGCCGGGAGGATCGGCTGCTTCACACCACCACGCTGCACAAGGAGTGTCAGTCGCCCGCGATAATTAACCAGCTCTCGGCTCGAAATAATTAGCTCAGTACAAGAGCAGCGGCTCTTCCCCTGCCTGTTTCACACTGAAAGCCCCGGCATCGGCACCGTGGTGGAGGCAGGCACAGTGCTCCTGCGGCCAGGCCCAGGGAAAGAGCTCAGCCCAAAGACAGGACAGGTAGTTTGGGCAAAGAAAGAGGCTTTTTTGTTGAATACAGAGTCATACGTAAAGCTCCGCAGAGCCGAAGGAAACGGCTCTTCAGGACTCTGCCTCGCGTCCTTGCTGTCCCCAGGTACGGAGTCGTACTGCCGGCATAGCAGAGAGCCCTGCCAGGGGAATGGAGGGAGCAGGGACACTGACCTGCAGCCCCATGCCAAAAAAATAAAATAAAATAAAATAAATTAAAATTCAAGGGGACAACAATGTGAGAGCAAGGGGCAGATGGGTGCAGGAACGGAAGAGGCCAGCAGCAGTTCAGGGCTAAAACCATCCCACCTCAGGGAAACTGCCTGCCACAGAGCCCGATCCCTGGCTCAAGCAAAAGTTACCAACTCAAACGCAGCCTGGAAATAACCATGATAAACGGTGCCACTGCCAGAGCCTAGGAAATATTTGTGGCAATATTTGGGCAATCATCCTTGCCCATCCCAACAGTAAGAAGCCAACCGCGGCACCGATTTCTTTCACGGCCAAGAGACATAGGAGGAGGGTTTCAGGTTGGAGCCGGCTTCCAGCGCTCAGAAGCCGCAGTCAAACACACAGAGAGTAAAACCCACACGTGCTGCAAACTGGAAAGGCATTTCTGCAGTAATAATCACCCCAATTTCCTCTTAATGCTCCAAACGAATGCACTGATAAAACAGAAAATGTGAATTAAATTTTGTTGGAAATGTATGGGAACCAGTAGCCAAATTTCTATGGACAAACAGGCAGCACACCCAATCTCAACAAATTTTTGCCTAAAAAAAAATATCTCATAATGCAGCGCTCTCCTTTCCACTCTCGCAGCAGCTAATTCTTCCGCTCTTTCGTAAACATTTGAAAACAAGGTCACGCGCACAAATTCTGCTTTCAATTTGCCTTGTATCCATAGTGATTAAACTCAGACCCACAATACGGGACTTAAAGGAAAAAACTTTAAAAAGGCCTGGAGCAGGGCTAGCCCCCGGCACGCTCGCCAACCCACCAAAGGCCAGGGACAAGAGCATTGCCGACAACAGTTTTCTCATAAAACAGCGACATGGGAATTAAATCGCAGGGCTCCAGCATCCGTGCTATTGGCATAGTGAGGGATCCAGCCCCTCATCTATACCCTCCTCAAGAAACAACCAGCCCGGAGGCAACAAAAATTTAACAGCTCCAAAACCCAGCCAGGGAGTGGGGTCCGGCAGGGACAGCAAGAGCAGGAAAAAATGAAAGCAGCTGCAGGAGATGAAAGACTCAACAGCCTTCTCCCCATTCCCAATGGAAAGGGTTTTCTCTAAAAAAAGAAAAATAGTTTTCTCATCATCTTTTCCCCCCCCAGCCCCACACTTGCCAAAGGGGATGTGTCAGGGCTGGAAGCTTTAACCACCTACATCCAATTTCCTGCTCTATCACAGCCCCAGACGCGGGCAAAGCCTCCAGCGTGTGATAGCAAACACTCCAAATTCGGCAGGGCCTTCCCAGGTCCCTGCTGAGTGACTCAGTTTCCCCACCTAACCGGGGGGAGCAATAGCATTGCTCTGCCTGTGGGGATATTAAGGAAAATAGCCCCATCCAGGACCAGGTCAGGGAGGATGTAATGTTCCTCCTGCAGATGCTCAGTAAGAAAATAAAGCCAAAGGAGACAGGAAAACGCTTTGCCCCATCCCTCTGCAGCCCTGGGCTTACCGGGGGTCTCACAGGCTCCTGACAAAAGCCTCCTAAATTCCCAAGGCACAAAAGCGAGCGCAATGAAACACCTCTAAAAAGGAGAGACCCGAGGGTGCGAGGAGGCTGCGGGGGAGAAGCACAACTTGCCACGCAGCACGGTAAGGCTGGTGCCTCTTGGGACACACGGGGCAGGGGAAGCGGGGAGCTGAGGGGGGACGCCGAGCCCCCTGGCCCCCCAAGCTTTCAGCAGGGTGCTGGGACTTTGCGGGTGTTGGGAGCAGAGTGGGGAGAGGGGGGCTCACTGGGGGGCACTTACTTCTCGTAGTCCAGCTTGCAGTAGAGCTTCTTGTCGCGGTAGAAGCAGGTGGTCTGCAGGGGCTCCTTGCAGGACGCGCACTGGACGCACTGCTCGTGCCACAGGCTGTCGTTCAGGCGCAGCAGGAACCGGTCCGAAATGACTCGCTGGCACCCTTCGCACACCGACTTGGGGGTCGCGGCTCTGCCTGCGGGGAAGGACCCGGGGGCCGGGGTGGGTGGAGGGAGAGGTGGACGGGGAAACGCACGGAGCGAGGGATGGACGGAGGATCCCGCTGCTCTCGCTTCCCCCCCCCCGCAGGCTGGTGGGTCGGGGGGGGCCGGGGGGTGTGCGGAGCGCTGCTCCGGGATCCGGAGGGGACCTGTGCCTTAGGAGAGCTCCAGGCGGGGTACATCGCCCCCAATTTCGTTCCTCTTGGAAAGGCGGCGGCGGAGCCGCAGCTCGGAGAGAGGGCGATTGTTTGAAACCGATATTAAAACGAATAAATAAAAATAAATAATTTATTGTTCGATACGAAGGAAAGGCCTTCGTTGCACTGGAGGGGGGCACACACAATTTAATGCAATCGCGGAACGAAACGGGAGCGGGGAAGGCGGGCGCCGGGGGCACTCGCCGGGCGAAGGGAGCGGCGCGGCGCCGGGCAGGGCTGCGGACAGGAACAAGCCGGGGGGAAGCTGCCTCCGGGCCCCCCCGACCCCCTCGACCCTCCCCGTGCCCATCGCTTGGAGCCCGCCCGGCCGTGCCCCACCCTGGGAGCGGGGGGTGTCCCCGGGAGGGCGAGCGGGGTGCCCCGACTTACCCAGCAGGGAAGAGAAGGGGGCCGCGGGGTCCAGGGCGCTCTGCAAACTCTCCTCCATCTTCAGCCCGTCCAGCATGGTGGGGAGCCGGGCCGGGCGAGGGGGCCGCGCCGCCCGCCTGCCAACACAGCCCGGACACGCCGCGCTCAGCCCCGGCCGCTGGCCCCGCCGCCCCCGGCCGGGGCTTCCCCGCCCCGCTCCCGGGGCGCCCCGCTCCCCTCCTCCCTTCGTCCCTGCCGCCGAGCGGGTGAAACCCCCCCAGAGCCCCCGCTCCGGCTTCGCAGCCGCTGCCCCGAGCGGGCTCGCAGCGTCCCACCAGCCCCGCGGCCCCGACGCGGGGGGCGGCCGGCCTCGGGGCCCCCCGCGGGAGCGGGACGGGAGCGGGACGGGAGGATGCGGGGCTGCCGTCGGTGGAGCTCGGCCGCTTACCTGAGGCGGCCCGGGCGGTGCCTTCCTGCGGGGAGCCGGCGGGAGAGGTGTCCGTAGCTACCGTTCCGAGGGGGTCCTGCGGCTGCTCCTGCCTCCCCGGGCTGGGCTGCCCCGGCCTCCCCGCCGCCGGAGCTGCCCCGGGTGGGCAGCGAGCCGCGGCGCCCTGGACGGCTCCGGAGCGGAGCGCACCAACCTGCGGGGAAGCGCCCGTCCGACTGCTGCCAAGGCACATTTCCTGGAGCTGATACCTCCCTGCCCGACCCCCACCCCCTGCCCTCCCCTCTCCACCCCACTCGAAATAAGTTTCCTCCCCGCTCTCCTGCCTGGCTGCAGGCACCGGCCCCGCCACGCCTCGAGGGGCCGGCGGCCCTTCCCGGCTCCGGGGGGCACGGCCGGGCCGTCCCGCGGGGCGCCGGGGCAGCCCCGGCTCCCCTCCGCTCCTTGGCTTTTTTTCTTCTTTTCTTAGAAAGCAAGCCAAAAAGAAGAAAAAAAAAAAAAAGAGTGGAGGGTGGTGCCCCGCCACCGCGGCTCTCCCGGTAGTGAAACCGGCTGGAAATCAGCTCCCCTTTCCAGGAGAAGCCCAGGCCGGGAGTTTTTGGGGAAAGCCCGGCCCCGGCCCGGGGCGGCAGCCGCCGGGGCGGGATGCGGTCCCCGGCGGGGATGCGCTCCTCCGCGCTGCGCATCGCCCCGGGCGCCTCGCTCCCGCCGCTCCCCAGTATTTAAGGAAAATGAGTGCTGGGAAGGGAAAAATTAAAAAAAAAAAGCCCAAAGCCGGAGAGCTGCCCAGGAGGGCTCGTCGCCGGTGATCGCTGGCGCCGAGCGGGGCCCGGTCCGCTACGGGCACCGGTACCGCGGAGCCGCAGGGGGAGGCGGCCCCGAGGAAGCGCCGCTGCGGCTCCGCCAAACCGCATCGGTTTCGTGGAGGGGAAACCCGCGGAGGAAAGATCCCGCCCGGCTAGGGAAGCCGAAACTTGCAGCCTTCCCACTGCACCGGCGATTTCGTGTCCCGCCCGGCTCTCCCCTTCTCCCCTGCCCGGGGGAGGGTGTTCGCTATTTTTCGGGGAGTTTCACGGGCCCCGCAGGTCCGGAGCCACCCGCAGCAGGGCCGGGGCCACGTACCTGCCGCTGCCGGAGCAGCTGGGCAGCAGGGCCGCGGCTTTCCTCGGCACGGAGAAGGGCTGGGTCCCCTCTCTCTGGCTGGCAGGGGAGAAACGGCTGCAGAGCTGCGAGGAACCCGCTACAGGCTTGTGGAGGATGGGAGGTTTTTAGGGGCCTCACCTCCTGTGTTCACCGGTGACCTTGGCATGAGGGGCAGGAGCGCTCCAAGCCTCTCCGTGGGGCATCCTCGTCACCAAGTGTTCCCCACGCCCAGATGACGTGGGTGATGCAGGGACCAAGGTCATGTCCTTTGGGAGCTCGTAGGAAGGAGAGAGGCCACAGGTTAGCACGGGTGGATCACCACCCAGCCAACATCCCATGGGAGAGGGAAACAGGGCCCTGGGACAGGCTCACTGTATCCCAGTGTAACTACACTGGGAGCTTGGGCACAAAAGCAGCGGTACCATCGCACAGGTCAGCACTGATCTCTCACATCCAGGAAGGCTGAGCTGCAGCTGCAGCAGGGAGGCACTGGGCTCTGACGCCTCTGTCTTTGTCTCTCCTGAAGGTCTCTGAGCAGCTCCAGCCAAGTTCCTAGGTAGTCAGATCTATCAGAGCCACATTGCCAAGACACCAGCCCGGCAAGGACTGCAGCGTGACCAGGGGCTCCAGGCAGTGCCTGCTGCTCTTCTTTCCTGTGCAAACCAACACAGCCCTCCCCTCCAATCCTACCCCAGCTGCAGGGCAGTAGATTTTTCCTTACACAGCCAGGGATCAGACCCACGGGATGGGGAATGCCATCCTTCAGCACTGCTAAAAACTGTGGCCCTGTACAAGGCACCTTGCTTATATACTCAGACTGCCCATCTGATTTGGTCTTATCAGAGATGCAGGAACAGCTGGGAGGGACCCATTCCCCCCTAAATATTGTCACCCCATGGTGTTCCCCCTCCTCCTCCTCCTCTCCAGGCAAGGAGGGGTCTGGAGACTGCCTTACCTTGCAGCTCTCGTGTACAACTCCCAACTCGGTCTATGAAGGATCAGGCTTGAGGGATGGGCCCAGTGCATAACACCGAGGCGTCTGCAGCAGGGTGTTGCTGCCCATGATTTACACACATCCACCAGCTCGCACACAGATCATGGGTATTGGAGCACACCCAGTCTCGTGCAAAGGATGGTCACCAGGTGAACCACTAAAATATGCAAGAAATACACTCCAAAGCCCCTCACTCCCAAAGCACATCTGCACCTTGGGCAACAGCCCCACAAAAGACTGGGGGGAGTACTTCAGCCAACTCACTGCAGCCTCTGAGGGCCAGAGTTTCCATGATTAGCTCACCCAGGGCTGAATTAGATGCATCAGCAGATGAAGAGAATTAAACAAGAGGAGAAATAGGACTAGGCTTTCTCCTTTTAGCTCTAGGGTCTGCAGGTAACCAGGTATTACAAAAATCATGTGGTCTGGGAAAACTGACATTAAACAAAAGCTACCTACCAAATTAGCAAGCTCAAAGCATTGGAAGAGGGGCTGCACATCTCCCCAGCCATCTCCCCGTTGGGGTTGCCCAGTTCTTACATTTTTGCCAAAGAGCTTGGGCGGACCAGCAGGTCCCTGCCATTTACTGCTGGAAGGAGATAAACAGCACTCAGTTCCAAGGGCAGGTAACTACAGTCACAGCAACAGACATGGTTTCAGACAGCCAGGAGCCAGATCCCTACTCCAACATCACCTTAACTCCGCCCAGCAAAGCAGATACAGAACCACACAGGAGCAGGGAGGGCTAGACCCAGAAGCAGGCACACAGGAGACCAAAGAAGATGATGATGATGATGATGATGATGATGAGTTGTGCTCCCTACACACACTTCAGCCACCTCCCTTAGGACAGGAGGCACTGGGCATCATGATGCTATAGCATCACTAGGGTGCCTTGAATGCCTGACGCCAACTTGACCCAGAAGACAAAGCACTGCCCACCACACAGAGACATCCCTATACACCACCCTCTACTTCCTGCCACAGTCACAGCTCCTTATAGGCATCAGCACACCCAGCTGGGCCAGCTGGCCCTGGGTAGAGAGGCAAGCCAGAAATCTGCCCATAGCCACAGCGCTGTCCAATATCCCTGGGGTGATAAAATCCTCTCCCTTTACCACTGAAATCCTTCGAACCAAGCCTGCCTTGGGTAGAGCTAATTGCACAGAAGGTGTAGGGAGAGAGACAAAAGAGGTCTGGTCTGGCAGTCACTGGTCGGTCCTTGTCCACTAATGCTGACAAATCCCTGGGGATTTATCAGGGCTTCTCTGTCTTGTATCATGCTTTCCACCACAATGTACCTCGCCATGAAATAAAAGCCATCATCCTCTGAAAAACGGTACACACACTGCTTGCCAGCCACCCTCTCTGACCCAACCACCACCATCAGCTCTGGGAGACCCACATACCTCCTAATCCACACTGCCCCAGTTGTAGAAGGCAAAGGCAGGGACTGGGAGAATGAGGTACCGCCCACTGTAGGAGAAGATGAGGTTTGAGACCAGCTGAGGAACCTGAAGGCGCACAAGTCTATGGGACCTGATGAGATTCATCCACGGGTCCTAAGGGAACTGGTGGATAAAGTTGCCAAGCCACTATCCATCATATTTGAGAAGTCATGGCAGTCTGGTGAAGTTCCCACTGACTGGAAAAGGGGGAACATAAGCCCCATTTTTAAAAAAGGCAAAAAAGACGACCTGGGGAACGACAGGCTGGTCAGTCTCACCTCTGTCCCCAGCAAGATCATGGAGCAGATCCTCCTGGAAGCTCTGCTAAGGCACATGGAAAATAAGGAGGTGACCCATGGCAGCCAGCATGGCTTCACTAAGGGCAGATTGTGCCTGACGGATTTGGTGGTCTTCTACAATGGGGTTACAGCATTGGTAGGTAAGGGCAGAGCTACAGATGTCATCTACCTGGACTTGTGCAAGGCATTTGACACTGTCCCACATGACATCCTTGTCTCTAAATTGGCGATACATGGATTTGACCGATGGACCACTCTGTGGATAAGGAACTGGCTGGACGGTTGCACTCAGAGTTGCAGTCAATGGCTCGATGTCCAGGTGGCAAGCAGTGACGAATGGTGTTCCTTAGGGGTCAGTACTGGGACGGGTATTATTTAACATCTTTGTTGGCGACATGGATGTTGGGATTGATTGCACCCTCAGCAAGTTTGCCAACGACACCAAGCTGTGTGGAGCGGTTGACATGCTGGAGGGAAGGGATGCCATGCAGAGGGACCTGGACAGGCTTGAGAGGTGGGCCTGTGCGAATCTCATGAAGTTCAGCAAGGCCAAATGCAAGGTCCTGCATGTGTGTCAGGGCAATCCCATGCACAAATACAGGCTGAGCAGAGAATGAATCGAGAGCAGCCCTGAGGAGAGGGACTTGGGGGTGTTGGTGGATGAGAAGCTCAACATGAACCAGCAATGTGCACTCTCAACCCAGAAGGCCAACTGTATCCTGGGCTGCATCAAAAGAAGTGTGGCCAGCAGGTCGAGGGAGGTGATTCTGCCCTTTTACTCTGCTCTTGTGAGACCCCACCTGGAATACTGTGTCCAGCCCCCAACATAAGAAGGACATGGACCTGTTGGAGCGGGTCCAGAGGAGGGCCACGAAGATGATCAAAGGGTTAGAGCACCTCTCCTATGAAGACAAGATGAGAGAGTTGGAGTTGTTCAGCCTGGAGAAGAGAAGACTCCAGGGAGACTTTATAGCAGCTTTCCAGTATCTGAAGGGTGTCTACAAGAAAGCTGGAGAGGGGCTTTTTACAAGGGCATGTAGTGATAGGATAAGGGGTAATGGCTTCACACTGGAAGAGGGTAGATTTAGATTAGATCTTGGGAAGAAATTTTTCACTCTGAGGGTGATGAGGCACTGGAACAGGTTGCCCAGGGAAGTTGTGGAGGCCCCATCCCTGGAAGTGTTCAAGGCCAGGTTGGATGGGGCTTTGAGCAACCAGGTCTAGTGGGAGGTGTCCTTGACCAGGGCAGGGGGGGTTGGAACTAGATGATCTTTAAGGTCCCTTCCAACCTAAATCATTCTATGGTAATCGGTGCAATTCCTCCTCCTCCTCCTCTCTGTGCCCTCTGGTGCTATGGGAGGTACCAACTCCGCACAGCTTCACCAGCTTCCCACCTGGGCCTTTGATGGGACAGTGGAGAGCTGGGACGGACGGAGAGGGGATGAGCAGAGAAACCAGGCAGCAAAGAGAGCATCTCAGGAGAGCTAAGGTGTGATGGTGAAGGCAGTCGATGGCCCAGCCCAGCCCAGAAGTCCTCAAGGAAAGGCCAGTGGTAGTGGCACTCAGTTCAGAGTCACGTCACGAGGATGTCAGTGTTTGAAAGTCACCCAGGGTCTATAGGACATGCCCTTGAATGACTAAATTCAGAAGGGACCCCAGAGCTGAACTGAATGCAAACCAGCTCAAACCTTTATGGCTTGCAATTTATTTTTTTTTTAATTCCCAATCCAGACCTGCTGTTGCTGAACTTCAGTAGAAACTGAAGCAGCCGCTACAGAAACCAAACTAAGACAGGGCAGGAAAACACACCATCTTGATTTTTGGGTGAGAAACAAATCCAGCTTAGCACAAGCAATGGAGTTTAAGGGTTTTGTCATTTTCCAAGGTCCTCATCACAGGTGGCTAAACCTGCTGTTTTTTGAAGTCCCCTCCATAGAGCACTACAGAGCAAGCACCTCAGAATTAATAAATGCTTTTAAATGTTTGGCCTGTGCACTAAAACAAAGCTTGTCCACGGGGGGGGACACCTGCTGCTAACTCAGAAAGTTCATGAGATGTGATGCATCATGGGAAAGAGAATACGACACACTGCCTTGCACCAGTCATCCTCAGAGCCTGTTTTATTTACTATTCCCAGACCAAAGGAAAAAGTATCAGAGCTTAATCTGAGGCTATGAGGGTTTTCAGGGGGAAACCAATGACTGGATCTCCAGGAAAAAGTGGTGGCAAGACCCAGTGACTGGATCGAATTTGCAAGAGCAAAATTCAGAGGAGATAAGAGGAGCCAGGTTTCAGTAGGAAGGGTAGGTAGCTGGACCCCGTTATGCTCTTCTTGTTATGCCTGAAAAGTGGCTGATGTGCCTGGATTTTGAAGGTACCATCACGACAAATGTCTGCAAGGAAAAACGCCCACGTTGGAAGGGACTTAAACTTTGGCATTTCTTGATTTTTGAGTTCTTCAGTGCTATTTTTGAATTCTTTGTGCTGCTATAACTCCACACAAGATGAGGCTCAATGTATGTGCAGGGACAGAAGTTTTCTTTGGCTTATCCATAACTGAAATTTCTACTATTTTATGAAAATTAGTTTTTTGCAGGGCTGCAGACTAGGTAAGCTCCAGCCATGTCAAGCTAATGTTCTTCTGCAGCAATTCATCCTGAAGGAAATCCACACTAGTCTCTCATTTACAGAAACCACTCTCCACATCTTATGGTCTCGCTGCCCTACCAGACACAGAGTGGGGAGCGTGTGGTGGGGTGTGCATTAAGCAGATAATCAAGCACATAAAATTTTCAAAAAAACCCACTAGTCATCTGGAGAAAGAGGACAAACCCTCCTCGAACTGCAACTTGGAGACCTTGTGGCCCAGAATCCAAAGACCACCTTTCCAAGGTCTCAAAGTAGACTGTAGGGGTGACCAGGAGCTACAAACGGCCACTTTGAGACATCCTACCCCAGTTTTGGTTATCATATCCCTTCACTTCCAAATTCAAAGAGGGACTGTTCATATTTCAGGCAATGGTCTGGATTTGCTCACAGACAGTAGACCAAGATCAGCATCAAGAAAGTCAAGGTGAATTGCTCATGGGAATTTAGCAAGCTCTGCTTGCACTGACTGCGGTGGGCAAATGCAGGGCCATCTGGGCTAGGTGCTAGATCCCACTCTGTGGTCCAGTTTATTTCTTCTGTTACTCATGTGTTTAGCTGTTCTGCCAACATGGAGTATCAGGAACTCCAAATCCCTCATCATGGACTCAGATTAAGTCACCAAGAGGCATCACACTGTCTCTGTTGAACCCCTATCAGAGAGGGTTGGGCATGGCCCAAAGCACTTTTGGATGTCTTGGCCAAATTAAATTCCAACCTTGCAGCTCCATGTAACCACTTATGATCACAGCTGCAACAACTGTGTGCTGAGGAGAGCCTGCGATCTCCTGAAAGAAACAGCACTATTGATGTGGAAGCATCCTGTCCTCTCCAGCTGGCTGAGCCCACTGTGCTGCAGCAGCTCACCCCACAGCCAAAGCATACCCTGAATTACCAATGAGTGCTGCAGGGCTCCAAACTAGCACTTGGACACCATCTTAGTAGGAGGTCTGCTGCAGGCATGAGGACTCCTGGCTTTTCCTCTATATATTTCAACAAAAAGCATTAATACCACATGGTCTGTCTTCAGAAGGTGGCATCAGCTTCTGCAGCCCTTCTCTTGCTAGGCCTGCTAGTGCCAACCACCCTCCTTGATTTAAACCACCAAACCTGAGAGGAGGGAGGTCAAGACAAACCCAGGGCTTTATAATCAGAAAAGAAACCCAATCCAGCTAGCTGGGTACCAGCTCTTAGAAGCCCACAGCTCTTGGAAGGGGAAGCCTGTAGCAGCCCAGGCTGGAGGGAACCTCTTGCTTTGTCTAACCCCAGCACAGTCTGCATGCAGCATCGCAAACTCTGGCAAAGGTTTTACAATGAGCAGGATGAATAGTTTCTGTCTTTAAACACTTCCCTTTTAATGGAAGGGACCTTTTCAATTAAAAATAGTCTCTTAGTCAATGCTTTTCACCTCTTTTTAGATTCTCCCTGTTTTGGGTTTGCAGTTTTTTTGTTGACACTGGGGGAAAAAAAAAGAATATTAGTTTCCACAATTTTGGATTTTTGTTTCTTTCTCCTGACTTTTTGTTTCTCTCTTCCTCCTTTTCCCAATGAAATACTGGAGAATGAATCATGTCCCTGTGTGGGAGTTTTAACAAAATGTTTCATTTTTATCCTTCTTTCTTTCCTGTTGTCACTATTCCTTTCCCTCGAACTTCCCCAAGCGGCAGCATTGCAATCTGTCACACGGACAGACGAAGCATGGCTGCATCTCACCGCACTGTCTGCTGAGAGGGTCAGAAGGGGCAGATCACTTAACACTACACCTGTTTTATGAATAATAATACAGACGGTTTTGCTGGGTTCCTGGGAGGATGTTTTCCCACCAGGATAAATTCCATGTATTAAACAAATTCATGTCTTTAACTTGTTTGACTCCGGTTAGCTCGGTTGCAATGGCACCAGCAGAGCCATTTGAACAGGGGAAAGACCAGGCAGACCTTTGAGGCAGGTTTTGTTAGAGTGTCTTGTGCTTTCCCTCTCTGCAAGTTTCACTCATGGAGGTATGAGATTATAAATTTGGGGTTGAACAGCCTGTTCCCAGTGCAAAAACATGGAGAAAAAAAAAAAGCAAGCCTGAGAACAGGATCCATGAATCTTCAGAAAAATGAAAATTATCCATGAGCACACCAGGTTTAGGCCACCCTAAAATACTCCACCTGGACTAAAATGGAGCACTTCAGTTCTTCCTTCAGTGGCTAGACTAGCTCAGAAAAGAAAAAGTATATTAAATAGTCACTTTTTAAATTACTTCAAAAATCCCAAGAGTTTATTTTTAAGATGGTAGAATGAAATGGTCTGCGTCAAAGCAGCAAGTTTCTCCAGGTCTTTCCTCAGCAGGAGCAAGAAGCAACAATATCTGTTCTCTCTTGGCCAGAGGACTGTGCCTATCAGCACACGCAGTGATATCCCCTGTGATGTTCCTGCCCTGACTTGGGTTGTCCAAGAATTTCAGAAAGGTCCCTCAGCCCCAGCCCAAGCCAGACCTGTGACCGTGGCAAAAGAGGACAGTGTTCTGCCAGCTCCGATCAGTGCCTCTCTCATATATTATTTTATTTGTTTTGTTGGCTTTTATTGAGAGTGAAAAAATAATTTAAAGCGATTATCTGTACAGGGGGGCAAGGAACTGGTTAGCTGGTTGGAGGATCTGTGACCCCCCACGGCCAAGCCAGGGAGGTTTAGAGAGAGTGATTTACAGCTGTACAAAAACACAACAATCCCACCGAGGAGGAGCGGAGGGTGGAGGACATCCCTTGAGCTCTTGTAAGCTCAGAGCAGAGGGGCGGGAGGCTGTGTAGGGGCATGAGGGGCCAGGGTCTGGCCATGGTGGAGTCAGACCCTCAAGTGACCTGCAGAGGTGTCTCCAGCATCTCCATGAGGAAGGTGTCGATGGGGGTGTCCCCAATCAGCTTGAAGAAGAAAAGGTGCTCCAGGCACTTCAGTCCAATGGACCGCAGTGCCGGCAGGCGCAGAAGGAGTTTGGCAAACCTGGAAGGAGGAGAGCAGAGTCAGAGGTATGCAGAAGACACTGGCCACCTTCTCCCACATGTTTCCAAGCCTGCACCAGGGCCTCAGGAGAGCAGAACCCAAATCCTCCCCCAAAAATGCCTTGGAGATTCCTCTGGCTTAGATTCCCCTAATGCTTTCAAAGTGGAGAAATAAGCGTTTCTCTCCTCATGTGTGGAGGGAATATGTATCTTTTCAAAAAGAGCATTTAGCATTTTAAAAACTTCGAAGAAAAAAAAAAGAATATATATATGTCCAGATTCTCTCCCCAGCCAAGACTTGAACTAGTGACTTGTATCTCCATGGTGCCCTTGAAATCCTTCTTGAAACAGCCTTCAAAAATCCCCAACCCCTGGAGAGGGTGCGCAACCCCTCAGCAGTGCCTCTGCCAGCCGCTGCCTCCTGTTTCGAGGCGCAGCTGCGAGGGGGTGCAGCAGGCACCTCCCTCTCCCCACACCCCACTTGCAGCGCTCTGCAGTCACATCCAGAGCCAAAAATAGCAGAAGATGCTGTGGGGACATCACTTAGCTGGTGGTGATGCGGTCGGATCCAGCTGCCGGCGTTTCGAGAGCTTCGCCAGCAGAGGGTAGGATTGGCTTGAAAAGCAAGAAAATTCCATCTCGCCAGCACCCTAGAAGCTCTGGTCCAGGAGAGGACAGGCCAGCCTGCTCAGGCATTTTTTTTCTGGTGTCCTGCTCTTGCTTTGCTCGGGGCTCTGGCCCAGGGTGGCTCAGGCAGAGCTAGCACAGACACCCCTCCCTCAGTCTGCTCTTTCGAAGGTGGGAATTGTGCTGCCCTAAGCTGCATGCCATGCCTGGGGACACTCACCGCCCTGGCTGCTCGGGGTATTTCTGCTTCGTGTAGGCTTCCAGGGTGGCATAGACCTTCTCCCTCAATGATTCCACTTCTGAGGGGCTGGACAAACCCTTGGCATCTGGATGAGGGACAGAACACAGGCAGGGAAGAAATCACTGCAGAGGAGATCTTTCCACCACCAGCAGAGTGACTGCGTGCATGGGTGGGCAAGGACTCGGGCTCTCTTTAATCATGCATCCAGGGACTGTGACAAATCAGTCTGCAGTCCTGATGCTTACTGCCACAACCCTCCTGCCTGTGACCTGCTGTGGCCCAGAGGGTGTGCATGTCACCTGGGACAGCTTCAGACTTACCTGGGTTGAACAGGACAATGGCTCGCAGGCAGCCCAGCTCTGACTTATCCATCTGCATGTCTTTCATTTTGGACACCAGCTCTGTCAAAACCCTGCATGTGGGGGACATGGGTAGACAGATGATCACTAACAGGGATGGACAGCAAGCCTGGGGGCTGAAAAGTGTCTGGGACAGGCACTGGGAATACCCCCACTTCCTCTCTGCAGGAAGAGGTGGCTTTGAGGGACAGCCATGCCACACACTGCTCTTCTGAGCATCAAATTTGCTCCCATTCTCACTTTGCTCAGCAGATGCCCTCTGTTCTCTGTTTGGACTATGGAGAACTACAGAGAATTTGCACTCACTTGAGGAAAGACGCATGGGTTTTTCCCCCACACTTCACTGTGTGAAACGAGCGTACCGCCTTACGCATGTGTGAGGGTGGTAATGCAGCGTCCTGCCAGGCAGGGAGCAGGCATGGCATGGACAGTATGTGTGCAGTCGTTATATGAGCAAGTTGAGGTTTAATGCTTTGCTAGCTAAAGCTCTTGCTGATCAGTATTAGGTCTAGATCCAGTTATGGCAAACTCTTAGAGAGAAAGCAGAGAAGCATTCACCCCCCTGCACACCCAACCAAGGATCTGCTACTGCAGCTGCAAATCCCTTTCCAAGGTGCTTTTACCCCGTTCTTGGTTTTTAAGCCAGTGAAGCGTCCCCTTCTCATTCGTAGGATCACCATAGGTTTGCTCTAGTTCTCACTAAGGGTATGTTTCCCATTAAGAGGGGAAAGACAGAGCCAGCCTGGCTGCCACTGCTAGGGGATAACAGAAACAGGCCACATACCTGTCGAAGATGGAGCCCACACCAGCACTGTGAGCACTGCTGCGGTGCACATGCAAGCCCGTGGCTAGAAGGATGCCATCTTGCACTGACACAGAGCGATGGGAGAAAGAGGCAATGAGCAGCTCATTCCAGCCTGCAAGAGGAGGTATGTGGGATATAAGAGGTAGTTCAGCAAAAAATGAGTTCCACATGGAGCAAGAAAGCTGGTTTCTCCCTGCTGGCTTCAGACTCAGCTCACAGGAGACATGGGACCCCAGGTACCAACTGCACCCTTGCCAGGAGGAAGGAACGTGCAGAAAAAGACTCAAAGTGCCAAAAAAAAAAAAAGAAAAGAAAAGATGCTGGTTTTTCCTCCTCAAAAAACCCATATTCCTTGCATCAGCAACCCCTTTACATCATTTTGCACAGTACACACTGATGCACCCCACACATAGCAAGTTCTGCAGTTACAGGAATTGCATTAACAAGACATATTTATTCACTCTTCCCCAGCCCTCCTACATGTCTGCATGAAGACGGGAACAAACCACAGATTCCACTGCCCCATCCACAGCCTCTGTCAAGCACTCGTCATGGCTCAGGATGGGTTGCTCGCCCTGTGACAACAGGGATGGATCAGCTCAGGATCTCCCATTCACCATCCAGCCTGGCTGGTACAGCATACAGCCTAGAGAAGGGACAGGGGTACCAGGAATAGTCCCAGAGGCCACAGGTGGGGGACGTTACCTGCCCGGAGGAGAATGACTTGGTCCTCCAGAGTCAGGTCAGAGAAGTGGGGGATTCGCTTGGCCCACTCAACTAGTGTGAAGAGCTGCTTGTCCGCTGCATGGCATATGTTGGTGACAGGGTCGTTTGTCTAATTAAGAGCAATATCAAAAGGAAAAGAGCGGAGGAAAAGAAGAGAATTTGTCAAGGTAAAATCTTTGATAATCACTCTCTGCACCGTACACAGTATCAGATCAAGTTAATGACACTCAGAGCCACAAGTAAAATGATCATATCACAGCTGTGCACTGTTGAGAAGAGAAGATATTAATTACTACTATCCCCTCTACAACCAGCCAAATCACAGCTGGTTGCTAGACTTTTCTGTTTGCTTGCTGTTTTTTGCAAAGCAAGTCCTGTATGGCAGGCTGCAGTCCTGCTTCCCAGGGCACATCTAAAAGCCATCAAGCAGCCTCTGAACAAGCATGAACAGCAGTTTTATCCAAAACAGTAAAACCACAGCAGTAAACCTGCTGTGTCCGGTTCCATTGCAGTCTTGGTCACTGGAGCAGACAAGCAGGGCGCAGGGCTGGGCAACTGTGGAAGCCAGCACAGGGCTCAGACTCTCCAGCACCCACCTATCGCCCCATCTACTCATTGAAAGCAAAGGGAACTGGAAAAAAATGCTAGGAAAATAATGTATAGGCTGTTTTCTAGCTGTCATTCAGAGTAGCTTCAAAAGAAAAATTGTTGGTGATTTTTAGGCAGTGCAAAGAAAAACCCCTTGCAAAACGCTAGCTGTTCACACGGGGTTTGTCTTTTCAAATTGCACCTCAAAGGCAGTCGTCTCAAGCTGCAAGTAATTTTAGTGCCCCTTACTGAGCTCTCTGTGTTCATGTCGCTGTATGCCTCTGTCTTGGGTTCGACTGCCAGCTCAGCTTCCAGGATCCTCTCCACGGGCATGTCCTCGCTGCCACTGCTGGTGGATTCGGCCTCATTCTCGCTCCGCTCCCTGCTCCTCTGCCTCTCCTCCTGCACAGCTGCAGGACAGAAACATGGCTCTTTACACCCACAGCAACACTTACTTGCTCACAGTGCGTCCCGTTTCCTCTGGGAGAAGGGATGAGAAACCCCCTTGGGAGGGGGAGAACTGAAAATAAATGGATATTTCAGAGGTAGACCCATTAAAATGGCTACCTCCACTACCCCCCAATAACTTTGGGATTGCTGTAGACCAGTAAGCTCCAAATTTGACGTAAGGTTGCAATTTCCAAGGTATGAAGCTCCAGAACAGAGGAAAGAGGAGTTGATACCTCCAGGTGGCAGCCTGGACTCAGCTGTCACTAGATGCTGGAGGAGGCAGGAGGGACCCAGCACCCAGACACTGATGTTTGCTGTGCTCACAGCAGGCTTCTAACAGTCCCACAGCAGCCAGAGCATCCAGCAGCAGGGCTAGATGGTCCCTCACCCCCAGCTGGATCCACACATGATGCTCGTCTCATTCCTGAGTGACCACTTACCCAGCCTGGCCCAGCCCTGGTATCACCTCTCCCTCCACCACCTCTCTTCCCAACCCTCCTCACTAGAAAGCAGTTCCTACCACCTCTGAATGCCTCAACACCTTCACTCTCTTCTCCCAGCTCTGTACATTTTCCAAAGTATGTACTGACTGGAGGAAAGACTCACTGAAATTCTCTCCAGATCTCAGCTATTAGCTCCCAGGGCCACTGGGTGTGTGGAGGACAGGTCGATGTAGGACACACGTACGCAGTATGCCAAGCCTTGTGCTCAAAAGAAGTCCTGGGTACAGATTTTTGTTGGAGAAATCCCAAAGGGAAAGAACAAAATCCTACTAAAAAAACTGTGACCAGCAGGTGTCATATCAGTTTAGCTCATTGCTGGGGAGAAATGTCCCAAAACTACAGTCCTGCTAGCATCCCTCCCCTGTGTGAACATACAGCACCAGGCAGGGGCCCGAAGTGCCCTGCAGCCCCTGAGGGACAGGTATGCAGCTGGCCTGGTCTCAAAGAATGGCCTGTACTGAGCTGTAGGCATTTATACCCCTGAAACAAAAGGTTCGGTGGGGGAGAAGGTGGCTGCGAAGCTGGCCCCTGCCACACAGACATTGGTGCTTCGCTATCCAACAGCTTAATGGCTCCCCCACCCCTTAGCTAAGCGCCAGTATCCAGGGGAGTGGGAAAACCACCAAGGCCAAGGGAGAAAGAGTCCTTTAAGAGGTGAGGGGACCTGCATAAGCACCAGGGGACACCAAGGAAGGGACCAGCTCAGCAAGCCCGCAGCTCACAACAAGCCTGCGGGAGAACTTGATCTCCATTTTCTCAATTAGGTAAGTGCTGCTGGAAGAAGGGTGTGACAAGCTTATAGGTCAGATACTTGGATCAGGAGATTTGTTTCCCATTTGTCTGTGTAGCTCTGTTGTTCGCAGTGGTGTCAGGAAATAAGCCCTTGCATCAGCCTTGCCTTACCCTGGCTTATGTTAGGGTGCTTTCAGGGGAAGGGCCAAACCACGGGAGGTTCCTCAGCACTGAGACTCAGGACCACTTTGCAGTGCTCAGCACTTCCCTGTGTTTCTCCCAGCTGGGAGGATGTGCTTCCCAGCACTGCCCAGCTGCTGGGGAACTGGCAGCACCCAAGGAGATGGCTCAGTGGGGCATCCAGTCTGGCACTGGGGAGGGAGGGCAACACCTGACGCACATATGTGCCAGCCAGCTGGGGAAGCATTTGTCCTCTTTAGGGTAATGGACAGGAAGAAGCCAGGGAAGTGTTTCTAAACTCATCAAAATTTTAGTGGAAGAGCGAGCACACCAAGGAAATACCAGTCCCATCCCTCAGCCCGCAAACTCATGCAGGGTTCCTTGCTCAAGCTGCAATCTGTCCCCAGTTTCTGCAGCTCCCAGAAAGCCCTTGTGAGTACTGCAGCCAAACCCCTACAAGATCCACCAGGATCCTAGGGTTTAAATTTTCATGCTCTGCAAAGGGAAGTTGCGTTGACACCCTGGTCCTCTGAACCACTTTGCACCCAGCCGGAAGGGAGAGCTGTGCCTGGGATTAGGTTTTTGATTCAAGCTTGACATTTCACTGTCCCCTGCTGCCCTAAGTGGTTGAGGAAGCACAGCATTGATGATGCTACAGGGAATAGGATGAGGCTCAGCCTGTGCCCAGCGTTACAGCTTCCTCCCCAGGCTCTGTTCTGCACCATCTGACCTCCTGCACAGGGAGCAACTTGCACACTCCGCAGGAGGACAGCGCGGTCTCCAAAAGGGTCAGCTACGCTGGCTGCTGGCATTCAACCCTGGAGGTGGCACAGTTAATTTATCTTGAAAAAAAGCAGTTGAAAAGCTGTGCTACTTGTCACTACCTGACCTTGCATCTGCCAGTGTAATTTGGGAGACAATACAGCTCAGTAGTCCTTGCTCCACCAAGTGAGCAGCTAGCTGCAGGGGGCAGAGGTAGATAAACACCCATACCTCTGGGCTTGCCTTTCCCTGCAGCAGAGATTTACTTGGTGGTGGCTTTTACCAGAGACCTTTGCACTCTCCAGAGCTGCATGGGAGAGAGGCAGGGCTGCAGGACCCACCACAGACACGTGTCAGCCTCAGCAGCTCTTGGAGGCTTCCTTCAAGTCAGTGCAAAATCCCTCATTTAAGTCCAATTGCCTCAGGTTGGATCCTTGCTCCAGATCAACATCTTAGGTGGTTTGTACCAGAAACACAGTCCTTTGGGGATTGCAGTGAATGTACGTGGTGTATGGGAAAGGCTGCATGAACTGCTTCCATACAGCTCTCTCCCGCAGTACAAAAACACCACAGGATGTGAGCCATACCACAGCTCATCTCCAAAGGTGAGGTTAAGAGTGGAAATGACAGAGAACTATAAAATAAAACATAGAAATAAATCATGCACCCTTATCTTTCAGTGCAAGAATTAGTTGACAAATGAAGCCAGCAAGTTGAAAACAAAAAAGGAGGTTGCTGTTCACAAAGGAGACAAGCTGGTTGCAGGATTCCTGTCGCATGCTGTCCACAGCAAAGGTTTACAGGGGTCCAAGGGGTCCAGGCCATCAAAGGCCACTAACTAAATGCAAGCTTGGGTCAAAATTAGTTAATAGGTTCAACAGTCACCAGTATGTGTGTTTAGGTGGGATGTGAAGAAAATTACAGTGCAATAGCTTCCCCATCAGCTTCATTTCCTTTATGAAATGAGGTCAAAAATGCCCTGAAGCTGTCAGTGTGGGTTTTTGGAATGCTCCAGCCTTGGAGGGCCACCAAGAGCCAGATTTGCTCTAATGAACTTAAGTAAAATTTCTAAAAGCCCATTTCTTCCACCAGCCCGCACATACCTTCCCTCTTCATCCCCATTGCGAGGCACTTCTGATAGCGGCAGTACTGGCAACGGTTGCGTTGGCGCTTGTCTATGAGGCAGTCCTTGTTGTCACGGCAGGTATAGATCAGGTCCTTCCGGATTGTCCTCTTAAAGAAGCCTTTGCAGCCCTCACAGCTGTACACCCCATAGTGCTTCCCTGGGGAGGCAAGGGGAGGCCATCAGTGGGCAGGTGGGCATCTGCCCTTCCCTCCAGTGTAGCAGAACTCAAACCAAGCCCAACGGTAAAAAAATTGGCTGCAGAGCATCACCTTAGCAGGCCTGACTTGGCTTTAGTGGCTCTTAGCAGGAATAGTGACCAGCAGCAGTCAAACCATAGGACCGCCACTTTCCTGTGATAAGGAAGGACCACATCCCAGGGGAAGGGTACGGAGCCATGTCGTAGCTGCAGTGCAAGTGCAGAAAAGCCATAGGTAGCAAATAGGGTGCACTGATACGGAGGGGACCTGCAAGGCATGGCCAGGCTGCAGGTCTCTGGGGTAGGAGAGAAAACCCGGGCACAGCCAAAGGCCAGCTAACACAAAGCACAGGTAAGTAAGAACACAGCAATGTTGATGTATTTACCTTTGATAAACAGGGACAAAATGTAAAATGAGATTACACACATTTTAGATTTGCTCTTTTTTGGGCACAGCACAACTAATCTGCAAAACAGACAGCCTGCCCTTGGGTAAGCCAGACCCAGCTACGAATCCTGCGATGCCAATATGGCCCCAGTGAGCCTCTGCAGTGTTCACTCCTGCATGAGCCTCGCTTCAGAGCATCAGGGGAGTTTTCATTGCACAAAGTCTTCCCCAAGAAAGAAAACCTCCTACCTGAGGACCTGTCCCCACAGATGGCACAGATGTGTTTGGCTAAGGATCCTGGGCTTGTGGATGGATAATTCATGTTCCCGATCCCTGGGAGACCTGGCAAAGGCTTGACATCCTCTGAGCTGCTGACATTGTTCAGGATGTTGAGCTGCAGAAGCAGAAGCCACAAGACAGGTTAGAGGGTCGAGACTCATACCTCAATGAAACCAATCCCAAAATGGAGCTGACCCCTCCCTCGCTGCCCCCGCTGGGCTCGTCCCACAAGCTTATCCCTAGCAACTCCATGGGGCTGCTATGGGCAGACAGACATCCTCTGGTGAATCCAGCTGGAGGGATTTAAGCAGATGCCTGGTAGCAGATACTGCCTCTCACCCTGCCCTGATGCTGTAACCAAAGCCAGGACTAAGCAGAGCTGGAAAAAGGCAGGCAGCAACCCTCAGCTGCTCAGTTGCAGCCTCCAAGCCACAGTGCTGGTGGGATCCTGCCTGCTTCATTACAGGATGCTGATCGCTGGCTGCTTGCGGCCTTGAGCGCTAAGAGCTTAGTAAGGAAGCAGTTGGGCTATTTCTTGCAATTAAACCTGCGCTGCTGCGTGGCTGGGGAAGCTGTAAGGATGTTTTTTTAAAAAGTGATAGTTGGCTTCCCTGCCTCATGATATACAAATCTGCATAAATGCATGAAAACATGGCCATCTTGGTTAGTCTGTGGGACTGAGGTTCCCAAACACTATCACAGGCTGGAGAACAGAGCAGATTTGGTGTTGCCAGATTTTATATTTTCTTTTAAAAAAAAAAAAAAAAAAAAAAAAAAAAAAAGACTACAGTTAATTCTTGGATTTGAGTCCATGAGCAGCTGACTACCTTTTCCATGAATGATAATTAGTAATGCCTAGAAACAACAATTAAACAGAGCAGAAATAAGATCATCTGGGGGGAGAGGGGGGGAACCAACAAAAACCACTGGATAACCCATATGCTATATTTTCAAAGTGGAATTAATGAATCAAAACCATTTAGCTACTGTATGCACTTAAACTCTGGACCATGTGTGGAAGATTTTCTTGTCTGAAGGGCACAGAAATTTAAATTTTCCTGTCTTTTGCCTTTTCCTGCTGCATTAACAACAGCTAGTGCAGCACTAGCTCTCACGTCAGGAGGAAAGTCTACTTCTTCCTGCTGTCCTCCCCTCTCCTGGCCAGGGCTGTTTCTAGTGCCATCTTATAGCACTGGTCAGTCCTAACAAATTGGTTTGAAAGTTAGGACATCAATTTATCTGTGTTCTAACTTATTTTTCTCCTACAATTCCCCTTTCTGTCCTTCCCCAGTCACACTAGAAATGTAAATATTCAGGGATGATCCATCCTCGGAGATGACTAAAATTGAATCAGAAATTTTACTTTAGCTCTACAGAAAGAAGCTTGGATTCAAACACCTGGAGTGACTTACTTTTATTCCCTCTTGGAAAAACTGACTTAATGAAAAGAAATGTGCTTCTACAAAGTCAATATTTCTTTCAAGTTCTGCCTGTGCTTTCATCAACTTGGGGTGTGTTTGTGGGAGAACGCTTAGAAAGAATATTCAGAAAAATGCTTTCTGGCAAAGAAAGAGATCACAGATCAGATCAATGAAATTTCCACAGAAAAGAGAATTGAAGTGATTTAATTTTATCAATCACAAATCTTACATCTGAGACCAGTTATGTTTTACTGGCAACTCTAGCAAATAAACTTTGAGGAAAATATCATAGAAATATAATTTTGTAAAACCTCAAAAACAGTCAGGCATGCAACTTCAAAATGAACACACGTACTTCTATAAAACCATTAACATGAATGACTTTTGATCGTGACAGGCTATAACAAATGTGAAGGTCCTAGCAAAGTGGTATTTAATTAGTTGTGCTGTCGTACATGATCATAATGTGCAAATGTTTGAGAAAACATGTCCTTTCACAACTGAAGTTCTCAAGGGACAAGTCATGTCAAGAGCAAAGCATTAGCAAAATAGTGAAAATGTGTGTCTTACTTCAATTATTTTTCCTTGTCAGTGTACCCAAACCATTTTAATCCTCTTATTTATGAGACCCTAGCCAGTTTATTATATCTGATTAAAAGTGGCTGCATTAGCCCTCAAACCTTGGACAATTTGACCTAAATCACGTGAAGAATCAGCTCCTAAAAGAATCTTAGCCCTGTCCTCCATTGTAGATGCTCAGCAATAACACAATTGCTTTGTATGTGTTGAGTATGAGCAGTTGGTGGTGATCTAGCGTAGATATTTTGTGGATGTAAGTGATTTTATTCCAGGATAAGAATGTTATAACCACAATTAATGAACTCTAAGTGGCAAAATCAAGACTCCTTTCCGGATGATGCTGTGGCAAATATTGACACCTGAATGATATGCATTTGTGCTTCTGGAAAGAGGCCTCTCTATAAGCAATAAATGCAGCTGGAAATGCTTTTCAAGTCCTCTTTGTACGTGAATTTTCACTGCTGATCTGTCATTAGTGAAAACTCCTTCTGCTTGGAATGGGCAATACACGGTTTGTTCTACATCGTAGAAAGCTGTGGTGCTCAAGAACCCAGGAAATAAGACTGAGGCAGCATTTTAGCCTCTTGAGATCTTCCGAAGTAATAAACATTAACAGAGGTACTTGATTTTGTGCACTGTTGTCTTACAGGGAAGTCCTAAATATTCTAGTACACGTTACAAGGAATTGCTTGTTCTTGACTGTAGCTCCTTGCTTTTGGGTCTGGCTAACAATTGCATTTGCCATTACATGGTTGCCCAAGTAATTATGAAATTTATTGGAATATGAAACACCATATAATGAAATAATGGTTCACATTTACTAGCCTGCCCTTCTCCTCATTCAGAAAAGAAAAAAGTGATCATTGAGTCATCACATTTAGTCAATAAACAAAAAAGTTATTATATGACCATTTTGTAGAACTATTAAAAAAGAAGACATATAGGCCTTTGCAATTTTGTGTTCATAGTCTGTGGTCTAATTTATGTGACTGAAGAAAAAAACCGCACCACTCTATAGACTACTGATATACTTTTAGACATACTGATTGACAAGTCATAAGTAGTGCTCCCAGCAACATTTTAGTTCTGTGGATTTACAGCTTATTATCACTTATGCTATCTGGTAAAGATTTAAAACTGGTACATTTTTAGAACCTGAAATAGGAGAAAATGTGAGTAAAATAATTACCTCTGAAATGTGTATTACTAGCGTTATCAAGTCCCTATTTTAGCAGAAGTATGTATTGGTGTTTTAAAACTGAGTAGCAGTTGACATAAAGTTTCAGTGGAAATATTTCTGCATTGATTTTGAAAGTGTATTTGATCTTAATGGCTCTATAACTAGGCAGAAGAACAGTGATAGGTGGCTAAGCATTAGAGCTTAGAAGACCTAAGCTCAAATTCCTGCTTTGCTCTCTGTGTTCAGATGTGATGTCAGGGAAATCTGCTTGGTTTGTATGGGTGCTGGTTTCTCACCAGTTAATAAAGAGGGTATTATTCCTCAAAAGATGTTAGTATAACTGTGCTCAGGAACATGACATGTATACTCCATGCTAGTGGTTGCTGTATGGATGTTCAAAAGAAAAACCAAATTAATTTACTGTTGAGTGAATCATTACTAAAGAAAATAGCCCACAGAAATGCTTATTTTAAGCAGCATTAGCATTGTTCAGCAGGCACTTTGGAAACCTTGGAGGTGAATGAAAAACAAGTCAGAGGGATGCAAGTAAATAAATTGCTCCTGTGTACTTTAGTCTGAAAAATCCAGGGAACCTGAGCTTGGGTGTGTGCACATCTAACTGCAATACAGTTCATGGTTTAGAAGGAAATGTGTTATTCAGGTGAGAAATAAGCTCCCAGGTATCAATTTTATTTTTTCTTCCCTGGATCAAGGGAGCTCTTTCAAGGTAATCTGATTTCAGCATTAACTGTGAATTCCACTGGCTGCCTCTGGAAAGCTGTGCTCTCTGTGCCAGGCAGTAATTGCGTTAATCATCCATTTTTAAATAACTGCATTTGAAGTTAAGTTGAGAATTGCTTTTCAGATCTTTAATTTGCTTTGGAAAAGCGAAATAATTCCCACAAGGGCTGTGCTAATCAATATTCCAAAGGCAAGTAACCTTTGCTAATACTTGAACACAGGATACTCTAGATTCTTCTGGTTAAAGAATTCTGGGGGAAAAATACACCAATTCCATCTGTAATTTGGCAGGTTAATAACTTTTCTGGCTGCCAGGCATTGAGGTTTTTAGTCAACAGGAGATTCATCAAGTGCAGAATTGCATTGTATTATCTTCCTTTCGTTGTTGTTTTTATTTTAAACCTTCTTGCTAATATAAATGATGACAAATTGCATAGCTGTAAATTTGAAAGTCCCTAAATGGCGTTTTTGTCAAAGCCTTTACACTGAAATGCTTACTTGGAAAGATTTTAAACCTCAGGAGCCGGGGGAGGGGTTTTAATTATTATGCATCATGACACAATGCATTATGCATCATGGTTGTTTTTCTGCTCTTTAAACACTTGTTATGGATGATGAGGCTAATATAAATGGACATACAGGGAGAGCTTCTGCAAAACCTTCTTATGATGTCATATTCTGTTTCTAAGGAATTTCAGTACTGCCTTACTTGGAAATGAGATGATAAGCAAACTTAAAAAGGCACTTGGAAGCACACTAGTAATTAGCTGCCAGGTAGTCATCAAGGGAAAGTCACCTCTTTTTCAAAGGTGCCCTCCTGGTAAACTGGAAAACAAACTCGTGTTAAAAACTTGAGAATGATAGAATGTGGGTGTTGCTGTCTTAAAGCTGGGAGTATTTGACCCTGCTTCCATTGAAACCACCTGCAAATTACTACCGATGCCCTGAATTTGCTTTCTTTACCTTGTTTTTCACACCCAGACACATGTGTTACTGAAAAATACATCGGTAGCGGGACTGATTAAAGACCTGATGGATACAATAGATTCAGTGCTAGAACTGCTTTTTCTTCTTCCCTCTCCCTGCCAAGTAAATGTTTGCTTTTCCCTTGAAACCAACTTGATATTTAGGTTTTACATGGGGAGAAGAGGAACAAAGGGGAGAATTTTGCATTCATTTCTTTAATAAAGCCTATTTTTTTAATAGTCATAGAGATTGCCTAGGCTGCATCCTGTAAAAATTAAGGGAGAGAGAGAAAGGCTGAATAGATATTTAAGAAGTCACAGCAGGCAGTGGATTTGAGAGAGGGGAAAAAAAATTACTGTGCTTCCCCAGAAGGCAAGTAGAATACAATATTTCATATTTGAGGGCTGGGGAAATGAAATTTCAGTGTCATTGTGGACACTAAAGATGATACCGCTGGGTGACCCACAGACAATTGGCAACTGCATTTGTTTCCTGAGACAGTTATCAGGAAAGTCTCAGACCTGTGTGCCCCCCCACCGCCCATACAACCAGAATTATTTGGCTGGTAGTCGCACCTTGGTTTTTCAAAGGAAAAAAACCCCATTCCCTTCTCCCTATATGCGTGCTGTTTTAAAGGCTGCTTTGGTGCTATGTAGGCAGCTGCTGAGAAATGCATTATGTTAGTGGGAAGATGGCGTCATCTTCACTGACCAAGCTTGAGCTGTGAAGCTGAGTTGCCCATATCTGAGGAAGGGCTGCAGCTCAGCCTGGGGTGGTGGTGCCTCACACTCTGCAGCTGGGAACAGAAATCTACCTCCAGGCTGAAACTGGTGAGTACAGTGTGAGAGCTTTGCCATGAGATAGTAAAGTGAATTTGGGTTGTTCTTTTTTCTATATTCACTATTCCTGGATATTTTTCAACTTCATGGTTACAGAATGATAACTATGTCTCCTCTCACCTTCCTCATACTGCCTAAATTTAATGAGATGGTAGTAACTTACTTGGGGTTATGTTTTAGTGTTGTTGCTCTGTAGTAGATTTGGACATAAAATCCTACAGTTTGCCTCCTTGCAGGGAGCCTGAGTAGCCTTCTGTGAAGTTGTAGAAAGAAGTGCTCGTGCAGTTCTTCTCTTTACTTCCAGGACAGCCAGCGGAAGCCCGTGCTCAACTGCAGGACATGCACATGTTTGCACCTCGTCTCACCTATGCTAGGTTACCAAAAAAGTCAACTCTAAGATCTATTATCAGTTGCTTATAGACCTTGTGTCCTTTTTTTCCTCTCATATATTTTCAGTTAGTAAGGGCTCTATTCTGTATCTAGGACGTTTGGAAGAGCTTTTGTTATGTCAGCTTATATGTTGAACTCTTGGCAACTTCCACTTCACTGCAGGTCATGAATGATGATGCTTTCTTTCCATCTCCATTTATTTTGCTAAATACAAGCCCTTGAAGCCTCTATTCATATCACTTCTCTACAGTCTTCATATAGGCTCTCTCCTTGATTGTCCTACTGAAGTTTCCTACCATGTCCTACAGGTACTGCCATTTGCTCTGTCCTTATCTTCCTTTGTGTTGAAACGCCTTCAGTTTCACAGATCTTTGTTTAAACTTCTGATTGCTCTGCAGTCTTCTAATTGGAGCTCCTACATACCCAGGGAGAAGAAAAGGAAATAGGAGTAGAGAATATGGATTAAGCAAGAGGATGTAGAAATATAGGTTTGTTTTGTTTTGGTTTACTCTACTGTTCTTCCCTTTCTCACTCCGTCCCCCTATCTGTCAATGTTGTTATGCCGCAGTTTCTTAGAGATATCTTCAAAAAGAGCAGGTTCATAGCTGGAGGGAAAAAATAAGAAGATTTTAAACTGTTATGTTTCTTCTGGTCCCTCCTGCACTGTTTTCTTGCTGTTCTGCTGTGCGCTGCCAGAAGACACTGATGGTAGTTCAGGTTGTTCCCAAAATCCTCGTGTCCTAGGATGGTCTGTAGCAAACTGTCTCCTGATCAAGTTGGAGAGGTGAGCTGTGTTTAGCTAAGATGGATGTGACTTAGCCTGGCCTGGTGGACATACCCAGGTAACCTTCCTCTTCTATGGAAGACCAGAAACATGAGAGCAGGAGGAAAGAAACCATTTTTTCTAAGAATGTCAGAGGATATTTTGTAATGTCCAAGAAGAGAAAAAAAAGCCAGAGGCCAAGCACAACCTGCTCTGCTCCACCCCACCGGAGGACCTTGTCCTGCATTTCTGTGGGTTAGAAGAGGGATCCTGTGACCATTGATCTCTATGCTAGCGAAGGACAGAAACTTCTTGGGATGAAGAGAACACTACAGAGCTGTTATGTGGGAAGGCTAGACCAACAGTATGGCTGGAAAATCCAGCCAGCTTCAGCTCCTTATTCCTAACTTTGGGAGGCATCGGTCATCCTCCCCCAGTCTTGCAGTCCCTCAGCTCTTGAATACAGAGGTAGAGGTACTAGCTTGACCTAAGGCAAGACAAACCTGGGCCGTCCGTGTTTTCCTTTTCCTTGTAGGGGTCGCTTAAGATATTTATTCTCCTTACTTCTCCTTTTCCCATCTTCTGATTCTGAAACATGGATGCTGGTTTTTTTGTTGTCATCCCTCTCCTTCTAATAACAAAAGAGCACATTTAAATGCTGTGACACTTCACTGTGAGCTTTGAGTAGCCAGGTTTTCTGACATATCTGTACACTTAGCTCAAAACCTGTCTGAATGCAAACCAGCACAACTAAGAAAAGAAAAGGCGCCGGGTAATAGTAGTAGGCGACTCCCTTCTGAAAGGTACAGAAGCATCCATTTGCCGACCTGATGCACTCTCTAGAGAGGTGTGCTGCTTACTGGGGGCTCGTATTAGGGATGTCACCGAGACTACCAAGTCTGCCGACTACTATCTGCTGCTGTTGTTTCATGTGGGCACTGGTGATACTGCCAGGAGCAGTCTGAGGAACATCAAGAAGGATTACAGAGGTCTGTGGGTGGTGGTAAAGGACTCTGGAGCACAGGTAGTTTTTTTTCATCGATCCGGTCAAAGGGAAGGGGTTTGAAAGGGCCGGTCAAATCTGGCGAATCAATAAATGGTTACAGGACTGGTGGTACAGCCAGGAGTTTGGCTACTTAGACCATGGGACTCATTTTGAGAAATCGGGTCTGCTGGGGGCTGATGGGGTCCATCAGTCAGAGAAGGGGAAGAGCATCTTCTGTCATAGGCTTGCCAAGCCTGTGAAGAGGGCTTTAAACATAAAGTTGCTGGGGGAGGGGAACCTCAGTCCATCCCACTCCTACCAGTTTGATGCCAGTGCCAGCAATAGGTGCCCAGAGCCTGGAGAAGGATCACAGGCCAGCAGGGGACCACCTGGATTGCAGCACAAAGGAATTCCAGCCACTCCAGCCAGTAAGTTAGCTTTGTTGGGGGCCCAACTTAAATGCCTCTATACAAATGCATGTAGCATGGGGAATAAACAAGAGGAGTTAGAGACGTGTGCATGCCTGCAGGGCTGTGATCTTATTGGCGCCATGGGGATGTGGTGGGATGGCTTCTATGACTGGAGTGTTGGAATGGAGGAATACAGGCTCTTTAGGAGGACAGGTAGGGAAGAGGAGGAGAGGGTGTCACCCTCTATGTCAACGATCAGCTGGAGTGCATGGAGCTCTGCCTGGGGATGGATGAGGAGCCGACCAAGGCCTTATGGGTCAGGATTAAAGGGAGAGGAGGGACAGGTGACATTACAGTGGAGGTCTGCTACAGGATCAAGTGGATGAGGCCTCCTATAGACAGGAACAGCCTCATGTTCACAAGCCCTGGTCCTCATGAGGGACTTCAACCACTGCGATATCTGTTGGAGGGACAACACATCAGGGCATAAGCAATCCAGGAGGTTCCTGGCATGTGTTGATGATAACTTCCTTCTGCAAGTGATAGAGGAGCCAATGAGGAGAGGTGCCATGCTGGAACTTATTCTCACCAACAAGGAGGTGCTTGTGGGGAATGTCACGCTCAAAGGCAGCCTTGGTTGCAGTGACCATGAAATGATGGAGTTCAAGATCCTTAGGGCAGCAAGGAGGGCGCACAGGAAGCTCACTACCTTGGACTTCAGGAGAGCAGATTTTGGCCTCTTCAGGGATCTGGTTGGCAGAGTACCATGGGATAAAGCCCTGGAGGGAAGAGGGGCCCAAGAAAGCTGGATAATATTCAAGGATATCCTCCTCCAAGCTCAGGAATGATGCATCCCAACAAAGAGGAAGTTGGGCAAAACTGCCAGGAGGCCTACATGGGTGAACAAGGACCTCCTGGAGAAACTCAAACAGAATAGGGAAGCAAGGACAGGTAGCCTGGGAGGAATACAGAGAAATTGTCCAAGCAGCCAGAGATCAGGTTAGGAAAGCTAAAGCCCTAATAGAATTAAATCTTGCCAGGGACATCAAGAAAAGCTTCTATGGGTATGTCGGTGATAAAAGGAAAACTAGGGAAAATGTGGGCCCTCTCTGGAAGGAAATGGGAGACCTGGTTACCCAGGATATGGAGAAGGGTGAGGTACTCGGCTTTTTTGCCTCAGTCTTCACCAGCAAGTGCTCTAGCCACACCACCCACATCATGGAAGGTAAAGGCAGGGACTGGGAGAATGAGGAACTGCCCACTGTAGGAGAAGACCAGGTTCAAGGCCATCTAAGGAACCTGAAGGTGCACAAGTCCATGGGACCTGATGAGATGCATCCACAGGTCCTGAGGGAACTGGCAGATGAAGTTGCTAAGCCACTATCCATCAAATTTGGAAAGTTGTGGCAGTCTAGTGAAGTTCCTGCTGACTGCAAAGGGGAACCATAACTCCCGTTTTTAAAAAGGGAAAAGAGGAAGACCCAGAGAACTACAGGCCAGTCAGTCTCTGTGCCTGGCAAAATCATGGAACAGATCCCTACTGGAAACTATTCTAAGGCACAGGGAAAATAAGGAGGTGATTGGTGACAGCCAGCATGGCTTCACTAAAGGCAAATTGTGTCTGACAAATTTGGTGACCTTCTATGACAGGGTTACAGTGCTGGGTGGATAAGGGAAGAGCAACTGACATCGTCTTGGCTCGATGTCCAAGTGGAGAGCAGTGATGTGTGGCGTTCCTCAGGGGTTGGTATTGGGACCAGCACTGTTCAACAACTTTGTCAGTAACATGGACAGTGGGATTGAGTGCCCCCTTAGCAAGTTTGTTGATGACACCAAGCTGTGTGATACAGTCGGCTTGCTGGAGGGAAGAGACACCATCCAGAGGGACCTTCACAGCCTTGAGAGGTGGGCCTGTGCAAATGTCATGAAGTTTAAGAAGGCCAAGTGCAAGGTCCTGCACGTGGGTCAGGGCAATGCCAAGCACAAATACAGGCTGGGGGATGAAGGGATTTGGAGCAGCCCTGAAGAGAAGGACTTGGGGATGTTGTTGAGCTTCTCATCAACCATAAGCCACCAATGTACGCTTGCAGCCAAGAAAGCCAACCATATCCTGGGCTGCATCAAAAGAAGTGTGGCCAGCAGGTTGAGGGAGGTGATTCTGCCCCTCTACTCTTCTTTGGTGAGACCCCACCTGGAGTACTGCATCCAGCTGGGGGGCCCTAGCATAAGAAGGACATGGACCTGTTGGATTGGGTCCAGAGGAGGGCCATGAAGATGATCAGAGGGCTGGAGCACCTCTCCTGTGAGGACAGGCTGAGAGAGTTGGGGTTGTTCAGCCTGGAGAAGAGAAGGGTCTGGGGAGACCTTACAGCAGCCTTCCAGTACTTTAAGGGGGCCTACAGGAAGGAAGGGGAGGGACCCTTTATCAGGGAGTGTAGTGATAGGGTGAGGGGTAATGGCTTCAGACTGAAAGAGGGTAGATTTTAGATTAGATATGAGGAAGAAGTTCTTTCCTATGAGGGTAGTGAAACACTGGAACAGGTTGCCCAGGGAAGTTGTGGAGACCCCATCCCCGGAAGTGTTCAAGGCCAGGCTGGATGAGTCTTTGAGCAACCTGGTCTAGTGGGAGGTGTCCCTGCCCATGGCAGGGGGGTTGGAACTAGATGATCTTTAAGGTCCCTTCTAACTCTAACCATTCTATGATTCTATGAAATGCAGCAATATTCATAGGTGGGAAGTTTCTGGGCAATACTATAGTCTAAAAATGCCTGCTGTCACCATGATGGATTCTCTTCCACCCTTCCTTTTAACAGGAGTGGTGTTTGTTACCTTTTAGCAACTTCCACACAGGGTTGCTCAATTATGACATACTTCTCTTAGCCTGAGGTTTCTGAACGTGTCCCTTACAAAACTTAAATCCTTATTGTTTTCAGGCACTAACAGCTGAACCAAAGGAAATGCCAATACCATTGAAAAACTCTTGCTAGAATACGGAAAGATTGTTCCTTCTTCACTGTGCCCTGCTGTTTAGACATATTTTTCAGACTGTAAGGAGATTTGAGAAGAAAGCATAACGAGGTGGTGTTGTGCTGCTTACCCAATTTTGAGCATGTTCAGCACATGTGCTTTGTTAGTTTAGTCTTGATCCTATTGAACTCATGGGATTCTTTCAATCAACTTCTGTAGGAGTTGGAGAAAGCTGATGATAGTAAATGGTTTTACAAAGAGTTATGCTGTTTTTGTTTGTCCTTATAAATATTTTATGGCATCATGGCTCTGTAAAAATGCTGCAGTTTTGTGTAGTACATCTAAATAAGAATAAGCCTACACAAGATATTTTTTCCTCTGTGCATCAAAAGAGAAAAGAGGAAGAGAGAGTTAAAAGGCATAATGAGGTACAGCATGTTTCTAGTGCTGGGTGACCTGTATTGTTGTTATAAGATTTAGCAGAAATGTATACTAGAAAAAAAAATCCCTTCCATAGTAGACTGAATACAAACATGGAATGTTAAGCTGTTACTTGTGTGTGATATTCAGGCTGGCAATGGAGAGAGCTGTGAGTAGTAGCCAAAGATTAAACGACATACAAAGAGACTCTGATTCCTTTTTTAACCCTTACAGCTTTCTCAACTTGGTGAACTAACCTTTTCCATTGTTAAAATTGAGTAAGACTTCTTGTGGTTTTTCTATGGATTACTTACAAATTTTTTCTGTTTGCCTGTTGGTTTTTGTTTTGTTTTGTTTTGTTTTTGAGACAAATAGGGAAAAATTGTTCTAGTGAATCCTTGTTTGTTGACTACTTTATGACAAATGGCTTTGTTTCAGAATCTGCCTATACTGAGCACAACATGGGAGTGTGTAACTAGAAGTGAGGATGGAAGAAACGCTCTAGCCATTCTTTTTGGTTAAACAAAATGTTCACAGAACTTACCTT
>VFFE01008609.1:771639-798047 GCA_008921705.1 Burhinus oedicnemus | reverse complement strand
CAACAAAACCCCAAACAAAAAAAAAAACCCCAAAAGCAAAACAAGCAAACAAATAAACAAAAAAACAAAAAAACAAAAAAAAAGAGAAAGGAAACTCATTTGTACAATTTCTGGCATTTTTTCTTTTAATTTAATTAAAAATTTTTTCTTTGGCATGTGCAAAATAAAGCCTGCAGTTGTTATGAATTCCTGACTGAGAACTATCTGCCTCCATTTTAAGAATACTTCCTTAAAGGTTTAGTTGGATGAAAATGGCATACTGAGCATAAGCATTAAATAGGTTTTTATATAATTAAGAAATGAGCAGCAGGCTGTGACTCTGAATGTTTGCAGCACAGAATGAGGATTCTCCCATTGCTGAGATTCTATTAAATTTAACAATGAGAGAATTCATGGTTGACTTGCGCTTGGTGGTCTATCAAGTCTGAAGCCAGTGCCGTTTATTGAGGTTGATAAACTCTTTACAGAAGCTAGATATTCCTTTGCACAGAAACACTGTTTGGTACTGAGATTCACCCCCTTTCTGACTTATCACCTGTGCAGTTAATATGTATGTGTGTTTAATATCACTAATTGAGTAGCAACAGCTTATGAGCACAGTAACCTCTGATACATCTTAACATAGCTCCATAGTTTATTTAATTGAAAAGGTAGAAGGCTTTGGGAGATGCAAAATGAGTACCTTTGCCCAACATATCTGATCATGTCCGGTTTCCCAAGTGACGCAAAATGTTTTTTACATGGGGAAATAAAGGTGAGAAAGCTGTTTTTCAGAGTGTAAAATATCTAGATGCACTACGTAAGCAGACAAATGCTTTGACAAAGTAGATGAGAAATGGATATTTTCAAATAGATTTCTGAATCTGTTTCTTCCTGGAATGTTTTATCTACAGAAAAAAGGCTAATGCTCATTTCTTATTTACTTGCATGGAAGTCTTGAGGTGCTCTGCACTGCAGGCAAGAGCTGGTCAATTTTATCTATTACTGATGAATTTTGCTTTCTTGTCAGCTGTTTTAAAGAATTATAATTGAGCTGATAGCTATTATGCTTAAAGTTTTAGTTTCAGGACATATACATTTGCAATAAAACTAATTTTTTTTTTTCTTTGAAATATGGTTCTCATGAGTTCTGTTCTTTATCAAAAGAACTATTTTTGTTCTCTGCTTTCCTTGAACTCCCTTTCTTTTGACCTATCCCCTATTCCCTGGAGAAAAAAAGCCTTGAAGACGAAGTTAGGGGACACTCGTGGAATTCAAGGCTACTGAATGAGCTAAAAAGCAAACAAGATGAAAACTTTGTTTATTTATCAGTAGAAAAGGGGAAAAGTAGTCTTTAAAATTAGAAATGCTCCATGATGAACTTGAAGCCATGATACTTCTTGGTGTCTAGAGGGTGAAAGGTGATGGTTCACCAGCTTCAACAGGCACAGATCCAAGAGTACCATTGTTTTGGGTCCTTAACTCTGCTCTCTTCTGCAACTACGGCTCTCGGATTCTGTCATCAATTTTGACCTACAAACCCAATATAACTTGCACCCACGTACTTGTCATCTAAGTAGCAACTGTAGAACTGACACACTTGCCCATTCTGGGCAGGGGGAGTCATACAAGCAGTTGCTCTGACCCCTGCCAGTTGACTGACTGGTCTGATCGGGGTTACCAGGTTAGTCGGTGATGATCCAGCCCCAGCACAGGCCGCTGCTGCTGTGAGGGAGGAGGCAGGCCGCACCAGCAGGCCACTTGCTGCTGTTCTGAGATACAAACCACAGTGGGACTGCTCCCAGCTGGGTAGGACACGGCAGTCGTAGCTTCCACCAACAAAACTGTGCTGTTGCTTACATGCAACGTCGTTTTCCAAGTTTTCATCTGCTTAGTATTAAAACAGACACATCTAAATCATTCTGTCCATTTTTTTAAAATATGCTTGTGTTTTAATGTGAACATTTTCAAAAGTGTTCACTGTCTGTGGTGGCATGTTCCTGCGTGTGATGCTTGTTTCCGATGAGTATTTTGGTAGACTTGGAAAAAATTATTTCAAGTATTTATATGCTTTAAAATGGCATCTTTTTCTAAATTGCTGATGTTATTATACTTTAAAACAAAACAAAACAAAACAAAACACAAAACAAACAAGCAAAATACGTTTATACCAGTAACTCTGTAGCTTCCCAGTCTCAGAATGTGACAAAAAGATGTATGTGGATGGCTGCAGAGAGAAGAAGATGATGGGCTAAAACTAAACTGTACTTTTGATTCACAGTAGCTCTTCTGTTGGCTAATCCAAATTATATATGTTCTGTAATTATGTTGCCTAGAGCTCCTATTAATGTTGATGAGCTAAATGTTTTTATCTATCAGTGGAACAATAGGCTCTGTTTTATACATCTAAATAGTTTAATGTTTTATATGTACATTACGTGATTTGTAGAGGCAGGATCTTGTCAAAATGACAGGATGGATGAGCAATGGATGATTTTTGTGGAGCCTGTAACATGCTACCAATTAATTCTTTCTAAGAGTGACTCTTTGTAACCTGAAGTTGTTACTGTGTGATGGAAAGTCACTGCTCTGCATCCTTACTTGTGGTCTTCACTCAGCCTGTAGGCCGTGTGCCTTTGTGGGTGAATCCTTAACAGCAGGACAACTGGGAAGTTGCTCCTGGTGATAAAAATTAGCTCTTTTCACCAAGTAATCTAGCTCTTGACCAGACTGGGCATTTGAGGAAGCCAAAGGTGTCACTAGTATGACTTCATCATAGGTGCTTGTGAAGGCATCATTTCTCCAGAGGAAGCTTCACTGACTTGCTTTAAATGTTGTTGTTGGGCTTTAAAACAATGGAGATTTGAGCTTTTAAGTAGAACTAAGGAAAAGCACTGATTGGAGCATCGTGATATTTTGAATATACTTGGGGAGTAAGGATCTGAAGAGATACTGACTTTTGTTGGGGAGTGGATTTCCTTCCTGTCTTCCCCTGATGCTTTCCTTTCCTTTTCCTTATAACCTTAGAATTTTAGCTAGTATGAAGGATCTCCCTTTTTTTCAGCACTTAAAAATCAGTGAGAAGACTTAAAAACTGCCAGTTGTTTTCCCATCTGTATCTATTTGGACTGCAGGTCAACTGCATGATCTAATTAAAACAGACAAACAAATGCCAAAACAAATAAACAAGCAAAAAGGCTTTTTCCTCTAAACTTCTCTAGTGAAGGTGTCCAAACATCTTTTGTTTCTTAATAGCACTGGGCTGTGTTCTGCAAATTTTGTTCCATAAACAAAAAAGCTAACCATGTGGTTAAGCCTTCCACCCCTGCTCTGGCTCCTCCTACCCAAGGAAAATTCTCTCATTTTTTTGACTGGGAGATTTGCCTCTGTAAGAGTCTGAGGCCAATATTCAGACACAGTGACTCAATTCCACAACATCATCTTCAAGTCTTTTAAAAAGTTAACACTCTAGGTGAAATAAATCTTGCATAACAGAGTTAACAATTAAATTTTTCTTTCTGGTATGATTTACACTGTTGTCCTAATTATTGCTATTATCTGTTTCACCTTTCCTTAGAATTCAGCGGGATTGCAACAGCAATCTGCTGGGCTAGCGTTAGCACTGGACGCTACTTTGTCTTTCCCCAGCAGCTAATGTGTGTTTTGATCGGGTGCTTTCTGAGTTTCCTCCACCTATTTGGACACTGAAAGGTGCTGTACAGGGGGTATCCAAGTGTTTATGACTGCTCAGTTACACAGTGTTATTTTAGTCTATTTCTGCTTGAAAGTGTCTTTTAAAAGCTGGGAAGTGTAATGTGTTATAAGTCCAGTACCAAAATCACAAGACAATTTCTTCTTTTCCTTTCTTTTCATCTTACCCTCCATCTTTTTTTTTTTTTTTTTTTTTTTTTTTTTTTTCTCCCCTGTTTAAAATGCAGGCCAAAGAGTGGCTGGTCACCTTCAGTTGTCCCCTTGTAACCAACAGGATTACGCATATCACGTACAAGTTGATACAAAACCTTAATCCACTATATCGGGCTACTTGCCAGGGAGTCACTGTGAGAGAGGGAAGCATAAGTCTTCTCCTCCATCAAAGGATGCTCTTCAGTGTTTCAGGGTGGCTCCTGCAGCTGCTGGTAGAACGTGGGGTTCAGAATCAAACACTAAATCTGTGACAACAAAAATACCTGCAAGTGATAGGAGAGCACTTGAAATCCCTCCAGCGCTGTACACCGTCACCAGGCAGACTGCCAAAACCACAGCTCTTTAACTAAACAAACAAACAAAAGAAGCCCTAAGGCCATGGAACAAGAAAGTTTGTGCTTCTAACAATGAAAAACAAAAACTGTTTTTTGAAAGGTAGGGTTTGTGTAACCAACCGAATTAAAACATTGTAGCACTTGAGGGCAGGGGAATCCCTATGGGTTGTTTGCTTCAAGCCTTATTTACATGAGGATCTGTAAAACTATTCTTGACCTACATAAAGCATCAACTATAATAAGCCTTTATTTTAGGAGGAAGATTCAATGGGAGATTGTCTGCTTTGAAAACATTTCTAATATGGTGAGGGAAACATCAAACAAGATTACATCAAAAGGTGAAATAGAGCCCCCCTAAGGGGAGGAAGAACCGCATGCAATTCTATGTAACTTTCACATTAGAAAGAAACAGTGCAATATAGCAGCTTTGCATAGAAGGGCTGAAAATCATATTTATTTTTTAGAAGAATTGAATTGTTCTTGCATTACAGGTATGGCAGTATGGTGTATTTCTCACCTTGGCTTCAGATTTAATTGTGTCCCACAGAGTTGTGTCCCTTACGTTTTCTGAGCTAACTGTGCCAGTAAAACATACACTGTGGAGGAAAGATGGGCCCCCAAAACTGGAGTGATCTGTTTTCATTGTCCTTCGTTTTATTTGGTTTGGCTGCTGACCTTTAGCATCCTGACACTCAACTGATTCACTCTACTCGCAGGATGTGTTTGGGAGCTATATTTAAAAGGTAATGACGGTAGGTATATAGCTGAGCTTCTCTGTGTGTGTGTGTGTGTGTGTGTGTTTTGGGGAGTGGTGAGAGTTGTAATTTATTTTTTCTTTTTTTTCTGCGTGTGAGACAATGGTGCAGTGAGCCTTTGTGGGCAGCAACAGTCAGGGTTTCGGACCTCATGAGGACCCAGTGATCCCTGGTGCTGAGGCAGCTGCGAGCTCCCGTGGAGAGCACCTGTATGAGCTCCGAAGTGCTGGTGAGCTGAGGCTGCGGTGCGGAACGGGGCAGGCAGCGGGAGAGGAAGCAGCAGGAGGTTTGCTGTGAAGTGCTTCCTCTTAGCTCAGGTCTTGGGACCATGGCCGTCTTGCATGAATGGTGGCAGGGGTGAGGACTGGGGATGCGTGGTCTCATGGAGCCAACGCGGAAGTGGTCTGTGCGGATAGCCTAATGCTTGAATCCAGCAGATGAAAGAGGAGCGAATTTCTCACAGGACAGGGGGATGGCATAGGGAGTGCTCAGGTTATTGTGGCTGTTTGCTGGATTTGCACTGCCAGAGTCCCTCTGGGCTTAACGCCAGCTGGGCGAATGTGAAGCTGAGTGCCCCGAATCGAACTCTGTTTTTCACACTTCCCACGTAAAGCTCTGTCCTCCAGAGCTCGGCGTGCTGTCTGGGGCTCCAAAGGACACCTTCCAGCTACACTGGGATGCCTGCCTGCAGCCTGCCTCGAGCCAGGAGTGCACGGGGATGCTGCCGCTTCCCCCTCAGCTCAGCTGATTCAGGACCAAGAAGCTCAATCCTCCTCTCTCCTTCCTTGCGGCAGCGCAACCGTCCTTCTGTGTGCCAGTCGTGTTCGCTGGCCGGGGGAGCCTACCCCTTCACTGCGTGCTTGCAGCAGAGGGTATTGTGCCTTCCATCACACCCCATGCATTAATTTTGCGTTAGTCCTGAAGAACTGGTAGGTTTATCTCCTCAGAGCAGTAGCGCACGTGGTTCACCTCCTGGTGCAAAGAGGGAAATGGCGGGCACCAGCCCAGTGAGCACCGTTGGAGCTGCGCAGCTTTGCTGCCCCTTCCTGCTCCTCCTCTCTTTGCTATAGCTGGAGCTCCTCGTGCTGTTTTGTAAAACTTGATATTTCTTGTGATATACGCTTCTTTAGCTTCTATAAGACATGCCTATCTTTGGTTTTGTTTTTTAATGGTTACTGTAAAATCCTGATTTCCTCCCAATTCAGTGGTGCAGATTTTAATACACCTTTCCATTATTCTTCATATTAAAGTCTTACTGGTTTTAAGTGAATTGTAACATTTAGGCATGGTATTATCAGTGTTAGAAAATCTTCAAGTATCTCTACATGAAAACTAGGGTGTTATTGCATGCTGAGATCTTACCAGCTTTGCAGTAGTTGCTACTTTCTGTAAACCTCAGATTCTGAGTTTAGTGATTTATACAGGAGAAATGCAGCTTTTGTGGTACTGTTACTAGATGCCTTTGGAGAAAATGAGGTTTGACAATTTCTAAACACTTCTTTAAAACATAACATATTTGTGAAAATTATCCAGTCCTAACTTTTTTGGTGTTATTTTTGTTTGTTTGTTTTGTGGGTTTTTTAATGTTCCTCTTGTTTCACAAGTGCAGCACCTTTTATTTGTCACTTACAAAAAAAGACTTTTTAAGCTGCCTTGGATTTTATTGCACAACATAACACTTTTTCTTTTCCTTGAAAAGGCCTACCTGTGTGTGGAGTGCTGTGATTACAGGTGCCTGCCAGCCCTCTTTGTTTAAAGAGGGATGTTTCTGACCCTTGAGAACAGGGAGCAGAGCTTAGAAACATGATCTCTTGTTTTCAAGTGTAAAAATATTCAATATTTTTAATTAGGATTTTCAAGCTAATCTTTTTTACTGGGGGCAAAAGGTAAAACTGGGACTTTTTTTTTTTTTTTTTTTTTTTTAGAAGGCCCTCCTGGGATTAAATACCTCCTCCCCCAGCCTCCCTCCTGTTTATTCTCTCAACGCCAGTGTGCAACAAACCCCCTTCTCCCTATCTCCTTCCAGTTAGGATGAACACGGTAAGGCAGCAAGGGTGGTACCTAGTGCTCGGGCTTAGCTGAGGGTGGTTTGGTGTGCAGGCAGCTGCAAGGAGCAGCTCCCAGTGCCACCTGCCCGGGGCCTGTCCGTGCCATGCGTGTCTCTCGTTGCGTGCCGTACACAATGAGGCTGTCCCCAGAGCACTGTCTTCCGAGAAGAATGGTCCGGAAGACCTTATTCCTATTTTCCTTCAGAAGTTCTTGCCTGCCATGCTTTTTGTAACCAGTTCCCCCTCTTTCCTTTATTCTTGCTACTTTGGTGAAGAAAAGAAATTGCCCACCTTGCTCAAAACCAGAAGTGTCCTGGGGTCTGTTCACCTAGGCACAACTTTTTTCTCTTGTCCTTCAGTGGAAAGGAGGAGGAAAGACTTACGTTTAACTGGGATTGGTCCCGACCTTGCCCTCCTCACCTCTACACCTAGAGCAGCTTGTATGCGTGCAGCCTGGCACATAGCTCTGCCTAACGCCTCTCACTGAAAAGGTTCTGGCTGTCATTTCTGACTTGAGAGGGTTAATGCATTAAAGTCAACCAAGATGTGAATGGGAGTTGTCTGAATCTCTAGAGCAAACTAAAACAAGAGTGACATGAGAAAAGCAGTCATCCATTGTTGCCTGATGATAGGGAAGGTTTTAAAAATCAAACATTCTAGTATAGCCTGACTGTGCACAGAGAAAAACCTAATTAATTATAAATGAGATGAATAAATAATTGAAATGTATCACTTATTTCTCCTTTATAGTTTAACTCATGAAAAATCATTTCAATTAGAAATTTCAACTCAATCTGAAATGTAGAGAAGCATGATGGTTCAAGATGGATGTGAAACCCTTTAAGATTTTCCTTCAAAAATGTAAGCTTTTTTTTTTTTTTTTGCAGCTTGGATGATAAAAAAGGAAAAGGAAAAAAAGATTGCTGAGAGAGACAAAAACAAGAAAAGTTTCCTTTGATAGGGTAACAGAATGTATTTTTAATTTATGAATTAATAAGTATGTTGTGTGCGATGTCCAATTTGTCAAAAAATGTCTTGGTTCCCTTAGCATTCATGTTATATGCATGAAATGGATGCAGTTTTTCCCATTAATTATAATATCCCATTTCCTCAAGACTAACGAAAGATGATTCATTCCTCTCCTCTGGCCCTAACTGGCTCCTTGGTATTACTGATGAAGGTTTTTTCCACTCATTTTTGACCTTGTGAAACTATTTATGTTGGGCTCAGTCATGATGAATGCAGTGGAAACCAGGCAGATTAAGGGCAAGAGCATAGAACTAGCAGTCTCGTGTCCCCTCTACTCAGTGATACCACCTTGCATACTGCTCTTAATATCCAAACATACCTGAGCTCACTTGGCTCTACTGGAAGATCTTGTACCATGAAAAATATGTCTGTTTTCTGTAACTATAGAAATAACTCATGATGCTGATATCCCTGATGCTGATTTTTTTACCCCCCTCTACTCCAATGTCTTGCTTTTAATAATTTCAAGGGTGCTACAGTTAGGACTATATTTATCCATAGATCTATGCCTTTATGCCTTTCTATTTATTTCCATCAAGTTTAAAGAGGCACATGTAGAATCATAGAATAGAATCGTTTGGGTTGGAAAAGACGTTTAAAATCGCCTAGTCCAACCACTGACCCTACTCTACCAGATCTGCCACTAAACCCTGTCTCTAAGCAAGTAGTATCTGTATGCTGACAACTCTCTTCTCAAGCACAAAATATGCCTTAATTGCTTCAAATTACTGCTTTTCCTTTCAGTAAATAGTCTTCTCTTTTGTTTTTCAGTTTCTGCTATGCAATTTACCTATTCACTGGGAACTATCACTATAGTATATACAAAATACATATATGCTTACCTCTGTGGACGGTTGCAAGTGAGATATATTCAATGTGGTGTGAAACAAAGATTTTTATTAGAACTCAATTGTAATAATGCCAAGAGGAGACCAAAATTAACAGAGATGGAATCAGAGCAGCAGCATCCGCTGACCATTATTGATCAGGAAGGCATGCATAACTGTGATACCTAGGAAAGCGAGATGAACTTATTTATACAACAGTCTTAAGGGCAGTGAGTGATTAGCATACAGATGTGTACTTCAAGTGACATTTTAGCACTGGATAAATAGCCAGTAGGTTTTTCTACTGCCTTCCAGAGTGGTGGACATGTCTTTCCTGATGTTTTCTATAGGGTGACTGGTTTGTCCGCTTTGATCTATGTCTTTTTATTTAAGATCACATATTTAAAAAGTTAGGTAACAGGTGCTGTAGACTGTTTGGTGATACAGTGGTTTGATTAAATGAAGCCTACAGTAAGGAAGGGGTGAGAGTCAACCTGAGATCAAAACTAAAAGACATTTAGGTGTCTGTCTATCTGTGACGGTCCGTTTGCTAGTCAGTTAGGTGAAGAGCTCTGATTATAGTCTGTGGATAGCCAGCCGTTATAGCCAGTGGGTACCAGAGAACTACCTGGTCTATTCTGAGGTAGACCTCGTGTTGAGGATCCAGTTGCCTAAACCTAGATGGTTCTGTGCCATATCCTGCCTGGCCATGAGCAGCTGTCCTGGAAGGGATGAGTCCTCCTGCAGGTTTTGTAGTTACCTGTCAGCTCTGTGTGAGTGTCTCATAGAGCACTAGATGATGACCTTAGACAGCTGAATTCTTCCCCCATCTCTCCTTTTCTATTCCCCCATCTTGAAGAGGTCAGCTGCATCTTTCCATATCTGCACTAGAGAGCTAAATCCAGTTTCCATTTGAATTAAGTCTTGCACTGTCTCTTTATGGTACATAGAAGCCTTGATGCCAGATGTGCACATCTATGTTTAATGATTTGATAAGCCTCTTCCACCTTCTTCGATTCTGATTTTCCTGAGAAGAGCTCGTGAGTATGCATTTCTGATGAAGCATTTGATGGAAAAGCATTGTGTTCTCCCCCCCCCCCCACACACACACTTCAAAGTACATTTTTGTGCAGATCTGGAAAGCCTAATTTTCAGCTTATAAAAGAATCAGATAGGGAGTGGTGGTGGGGTGGGGGGAACGAGGTTTTGGAATTAAATTGAGGCTAAAGATATACTGGAGGAGAAGTGGCTAAAGGTGTACTGGAGAAGTGCTAAAGAATAAAAGCTTTTTGCTGTTCGGCTTCCTTCAGTTCTTATCTGATCTGTTGAGGCTTTTAACTCCAAGGGCTTGTTTTGTTACTTGGAGGTCTGAGATCTTAGCATTTTCCCAAGGCTGTATTATAGACTCATGGATCACGTGTTAATGATACAAGTATTTTGTTTTGTGGCTAATAAAACAAATGCCACTTATGGTGAGTTACCCTGTACGTTTATCTAGTTCAACAGCTGCTTTAATGTCCTCTGAAAATCATATTAGCCTCTATTACTAGCTAATCCATGAGAAGCTGCAAAAGCATCTCTTGAGAGGTAGTACCATTTCAGGTCATCTGTTCAAGGGCCCACGTATCAACAGGCTGCACTGTGATGCTGTTTTTATTGTATGATAAACTCTCTGGGGAATAGTTTTCACCTCATATAATAATACTTCTGATTGCATGATAGGAATGGTTGAGTGGGTGGATGTTTTTTTTGGGAGGTGTTGGTTAATGAGGAAAAATAAAGGAGAAGGAAATCGTCACTGACGAATAACCTACATAGGATACAAAAACATGTAGCTGAACTCTTTGTTATGAATTTGAACTGACTGGGGGTTGTTTGCAACCCTAGTGAGTACCCCAGTTACAGAGCTGGTCTCTTCCTTGTTGGGTTCAATAATAATTTCTGATTAGCTCTATTTGAAAATGAGCTTCATCTGGTAGTTTACACAAACTAAGGCTCATCAGTCTTGCAAATCTAGTCAAGTAGATCTAATATGGCCAGTCTCCAAGTGGAATATTTTCAAAATGTGGTGTAACCAGTGACTTGTATGTTGAAATCTTGTTATTAATAAGAAACACTGTGATATTGGTAAATTTCATAGGAGGATCTTCCAGCAGACTGAAAGAGAAACAGCAGTGCGGGTCACACTGGGATAGACTGACAGATCAGGGCACAAATCAGAATAATGTCCTGTGGACTTTTTCTTCTCCCTACTGGACTTGAACCAGCAACTTCAAAGAGAGGATGGAAAAAGAAAACAGACAAAAAAAGTTGTGAGGAAAGTGTATGAACGGAGTAGTCTAGGCCAAAATCTTTTCTATAAGAAACATTAAATGGAATGGATAAAATAAGAATGGACAAAGAATTGACCAAATTAAATCAGAGCACTTGGGAAGCTGGGATAGGTATAGGAATAAATAGAACGATGTTCAGAAAAAAAAATGACTAACAAGAACATTTTACCTTTTTATTTTCTCACCTTCTCTGTTTAGTGTAGTTCAAGCATGGTATAAAGAAAACATTGAATGCCTGGAGATATTGGAGACCTTTAATAAAGTCTATAACCAAGTTTCTAATCACTGCTATAATTTCCACTCCCATTATGTTTTGGGGTTTTTTTTGTTTGTTTGTTTTTAATTTATTTTTCCTTTCTTAAAACCATGTTCTATTTATGGGAGAGGTAAGATGACCTCTGAGTGCTATGGAAAAACTGTATTGAATGGGACTTTAAGGGGTGAAGGTGAATATTCTCTGTAGTGATTGCATCCACAGGATCTGCTGGACTAAAGGGAGGGAGTCGATTGCTAATAGGAAGGCAGATAGTATTACTGCACGGGAGAAAAAACTCTAAATTATAGCCAAGTTTTCTGCTCCATGCTCCATTGAAAAATAGATGCTTATCTGCTAAATACTACCTAAGGTTGGCATGTTAGTTCTGTGCTTGACCTCAGGCCCTGCAGCAGCATAAATGCTTGGAGAGGTTATTTTTGCTGTTCTGGCTTGAGGCCCTTCCATAGGCAGGGAACGGAGCTCCTAATGCCCCTCAAGTGATTTTATTCACAGCTTTGATGCAAGGCTGTTACACATCAGGTGGATTTCCAGCAAGTAGTTGTGCAGGTTCTAGCTGCAGCCTAGGAGATCATTGTATATTGATTGCATGCTATTATTGCATGTTCAGAATTAAGTTCAGCATAGGCCAGACCCCATTAACCTTTTGGGATCTTGGAGATGAAATGCATTCATTGCCCATTTCCTTTTGTTTGTTCGTTTCCTTTGTTTTCCTTCAGAGAAGTATGTCAACGTACTCATGGCTTAGTAGTTCTGTTTGTGAAATGTTTGTCTGAATCCAGCTTACTTGGTACACGGAGTAGAATGGACTACATTGCCTTCTTGAGCTACTGAATTTTAAAGAGGTTATTTTAGTTTGAATTAAATGTAGAGGTTAACTTTTTTGTGGTTATTTCATTTGTGACTCTGGTGTCATATACTTGTGTGATATTTGTGAGAACGTGAAACTGGATAGAATTCCTGTTTCTTCAGCTCCAGCCCTCTGTGACAGCAGGCAATTGTATCATCATCATGTAATCTTCCTCTTGAATGTACTGGTTGGGTTATTTATTGCTCTTAGTTATATGGACAGAACTTGCTTTATTTTGGCTTTAAAACAATCTTCTAATTTCCACCCCAAATATTTTCACAGCCAGCTTTGTTCTCCTATCAATACTATGCTTCAACTTAAACATCTCTCGTATGTTATGCTTGAAGGGGGACAGTATTTATAGCTCTCCATTGACTTCTCTGCACTAGAAATCAAATACAAACCTAATTGATCAAAATTAGATGCATTTTCTTCCGAAGAGTATCATAGAGTAAAAAATGAATCATTGAGCATTTCATTTTACTTCTGTGTGGGATTTGTCTGGCACCTTTTGACACTTAATTTAATTTTGTTAAATATGATATTGAAATATACAAGAAAATTGTTTGATAAAATGCTGTTCTCTTTCAATAATACTTTTTAAAAGAATCAACTCTTTTGTCTGTGTTTATAACAGTTAATATCCCTTTTTAAACAGTTATTTCAAGATGCAACGGCAAACACTCATTTCATTTAGTAGCATGTAAATATACCATTTTGGTTTATGAAGGTATCTGTAAGTGCCCTTATAATGATTCCAATGCTTATTCTGGCACTGGGGCTCACCTTTTTAGTGCAGGAATGAATATATAACCTCAGGAAATAGGGTGGAAAATTTGCCTGTATCGCTGTATCGTCTGACATTCTAATCACATAAGCAGTTCATCAGTGCGTGCTAAGGTAGTGGTTGATTTTTAGCCTAAAATATTCCCAGTTTTACAGCTGCGTTAGTTTCCTTATCAGCCCTGTACTGTTTTGTAGTTGCACTGTCCCACATACGACCATTTGTTGTACACCGAGAGAACTTACAACAACCTCTGTCTGCCTTCTCCTTGCATCCTGTAAAAGGCACAGATGCTGCAGGAGTCTGTGGAAATGTTCTTGAAGACAAAAAAAATTACGTCTTAAAATTATGTCATAAAATTATCACTCAAAAGCTGTCCTGCCAACATCATTTTACATCTTGGAAACATGCCCCCATCCTTCTCCATTATTCTGTGTCCCAACTTCAGTTTTAAAATAGTAGTAAATGTTATGTTAATATCTCCCTTAAAATCAATCCTTAATATATGTGTTCATCAGGGTAAAATACAGTACCCTAAAACATTGCTAGCACTGAGCATTAACATCAGGAAAAAATGTGTAAGTTCTACTTAAATGAATATTAAAAGTTGTAATATTCTTTTAAGACAAGTCTGTCCTGATTTGAGGTAAAACAGGACCAATTTTATTCAGTAGCTTTACTTGTTAGCTAGGTCTCTTCTAACTGCTGAAACTAACAGCCTGTTGTGCAGAAAACTGCTCTCAGAGTGATAAGACCCATGTTTATGGCTGATGCCAAGGAATGGGATGCAGAGAGGCTCCTGCTTATACTTATTGCTGTAACAACCAAGGGCAGCCAACTTTGTTACTTGCCCCGTTGGAGGGTCGGAAGCGGAAAAGCGTAGAGGGGTCACACCTGCGGGGAGGAGCGGACAGGACAGGTGACCCAAAACCAACCAACAGAGTATTCCATCCCATCTGCCTCATGCTCAGTATAAAAGCTGAGGGATCAAAGGGTCAGCCCTCTTTCTTCAATGGCCGGCGTCCGAGGAGGACTCTGTCTGTTTGTCTGCCTTTGATCCTGATCCTGAATCCGGATCCAGAATCCAGTTCCCGTCCATCACTGAGTCTAGTGTGGGACTTCCCCAGTGCCTGCTGGTGACGTGATTGTCATCCTGGGAGCTTGATACGGTTTTGTATATATTTCGTTATTTTCTTTTTATAATTTTATTATTAATATTTTATTAAAGTAGTTTAATTCCTTCTAAACTCATAAGTTTCTTTCTCTCTATCCCCCCTGTCTTTGAAAAAAGAGGTAGGGGAGAGCATCTGTCATCTGCCTTGGTGGCCAATCCAGCCCAAACCATGACAAAGTCACAGGTATATATTATTTCCTGGTGCTTTGTAACTCCAGCAATTTTTGTCCACATCCTGCATTAAACTGAAGCTAAGTTTTGGACAAATTTTGCTGTTAATTCTGTTATTCAAAGATTAGTGAAACTTGGACATACAAAGTAATGGGCATGCTTAAAACTCTGTTAAGATGTTAGGCATAACATACACTCATTATATCATACTGGAACACTTGTCTCGCCTTCATAATGCAACAGCATAATGGTATAATAATGTTTTGTAAATCATAGTGAAGTATCTAACCTATCTTCTAACATCTATATGTAAACTGAATAATGAGTAGATGTTTCTTTTTTCTATATGAATATTTCTGATGGTATACGAGATTCTGGTTGACATATATACATGTCCTTCTCCCTGGTAATCAAATTTCTGCCACTGTACATCTGCCATGTTCATCCATGGGCCTGTAGTTTGCTGGGATTGCCCACGGAGTTTGAAGACACTAATAAAACATATATTTTTAAGGTTGCCCAGTTTTCTGCTTTCGATAAGCATGTAGGATTTCAACCCTGAGTCCCTCCCGGTGGCAAGAATTCATGGGGAATGAATAAAAGATTTGGAATGAAAGCTTTTTAAATGAAGATGTTTTAGTAGTTTCTCTGCACTTGGAATAACATAAAAGCATTGATTAATATTTGATGGCACGGTGAAAGCCCCAGGTATGTAGATTTATGGAACCCACAAATGGTTCATCTGGGCTTAAGTGTTCTTGGTCCCTATCCTTTAGCCAAAGCTTGGTAGGTGTAAAGGCAGGGGTGATGAGGCAAACGTGTCCCTTAGAAGGGGGCTACCTGTAAGTGGACTCAACCTGATGAAAATATACTTCATTGCATACTTATTCTGATAATTTGTAGGCAATGCTAGTATGAGATGAAAGCCTTTGCATTTCATTTAGTGAACAAAATAAGAAGTAGTTAGGGTGTTTTTGTTTTTTTAATTTTGTTTGGTTTTGGGGGTTTGTTTTTTGGGGTTTGGTTTTGTTTTAGGTTTTTTCATTTTTTTTGATTGGGGGGTTTTTTGTTTGTGTTTTTTTTTTTTTGATTTTTGTTTGGCAAAACTTCATTAGAATCTCTATAGATATCAGCTGGTTGCCTGAATCTGTGCGCTGAAGAAGGGTTTGTTGTTTTTAACAGCTAGTAGTAAGATCTGTTACTATTTTTGATGGGAATGAATGCTGATTTTCTAAGATAATGATTTGTAAGAAATTAGATTTGGGATCTGGAAAATTTGGGTTAAGGAAAGGTCAAGGAATTAAAAGATTATTATAGGCAATAAAAGCCAGATGGAATACAACATTATGCAGTGAAGAGGAATTTCTGTCAGGGCAGGGCATAGGAAAGGCAAAGCACCCAGGGAAAGAATGAATGTGGGTTTTAGCATTAAAAAGCCAGGAGCAGCAAAGCAACTGTTTTTTTTCATAAGGCAAGCATGAGATACCTTCAGTCTTTGTTTCTGCCACATAGGTGCCATAGCTGGTCTCACGCTGACACCTGTAGTATGTGTTACCATTATCCACTGGCCTCAGCCATGCTGTTTTTCTCCACTAATATTTTCCCGTCCTGGTGAGCAATTAAATTTATATACATAAAACCCAAGCTGAGGTACTAACCCGTGCGGCGCCCTGACCTTACTTGCCTGTAAGCACGCATGCCAAGACGTCCAGGCTAGCTGCCTTTCGCCCACCCTTTCCCTCCCCATAACCTCTGTTGTGTGGGGCTGCGGGACCAAGCGACACAGTTGTGCGGTGCTGTGCACGTGTGTCCAGAGCCGTTAGCGCCTGGGTGGGATGTGGTGGGGCTGAGCTGCGAGATGTGCCCGTCCCGAGCGTTGTGCCAGTGCCGGTCATGCCACTTTTGTCGTACACCACTCTGGGAGAAGGGGGTACAGGGGTGGAGGGAAGAGGGGGCGCAGGGTGGGTAAGCACCCCCGTGGGCCAACGCTGGCATGCAGGCAGCACCAGCAACCAGGCAGCCCGTAGACTTGAACAAGGCTGAACATTAATCTGTTTAGCCTTGCTGCCTGTCAAAGATGAAAGTCAAACTTGCCGCGGGAGCGCTGCCAGGCTCGGGTCATCCTCCTGCATATGGGGCTTGCACTAGAGGAGATTGCTGCTTGCCCTGGGAAGATTAGGCAAGAGCGACACAATTATATTTTTGTTCTGGCTGTGCTGCACAAAATATTGCCAATTACACATTTGTCCTGCTATTTAATTTGCTCTGATGACGAGATGGTGTGTGGCGCTCATTCCTAATGGGTACGTTTCCTTGGTGCTTCTGCAGGAAATTATTAGGACAGTATCTCTCCCATTATGTAATGCAGGTTACTTAAGCCTATGTATGCGTTGCTGGCTGTAATGAGACCAGGGATTAGAAGCAGCATGTGTTCCAGGATAAAGAAAAAGCTTTGGATTGACCCAGAAATAGTTTGTTGTGACCTTATCCAGTGACAGGAGAATTTAGGTAGAGGTGAACTTTGGCTGGTGTTAACCTGTAATGTCTTTACTGACTTGTTACTTGCAAAAAGAGACTTTGCTCTGATCGGTAAGAGGACAAACTCTCTAGAGCAAAATCTCTTGTTTCTAAAACGGAAAAGTTATAGGCAGAAACAAAAATGTTACTGATTCGTATACCTGTTCATTTTAATACAGAGAGGAGGCAATGCGAGCTGTAACAGTGCACGTAGCATGTGCCCTTGGATTAGGTGCCAAAGTGGGGCACGTGCCCCACTGGAGTGCGCAGTGATACGGAGTGACAGCTCCTTACCCTGTAACATACAGGTAAGAGCGTCGGAGTTGGCAATGTGGAGAGCTGAATGTGATGCTGTGCACAGCGATGCTCCCGCCTTCCCATGGGATCTGCTAAGCCCAGATCCGCATCTCTGGCCCAGGGCTTGCCAGCAGAGCTGGCCGCAGAGTGTGAAGCTGGATAGATGGGGGGTGATGGATGAGGAGAAGGTAGCTGGGTGTCCACCCTCCATGCTCAGAGGCTGCTGAGGAGGTGGGATGTGCATAGAGGTGGGATCCGAAATTGGAGCGGTGGAGTAGGCATGCACATGTATGTGGAGGCATCTTGGTGGGCTGGGCCGTGAGTTGGGCACCTGTGGAGTGGTTGGGTTAGGCGCCCCTTCTGAGGGCGTATGGGCATGGACTTTTGCCATGAGGAGAAAGGACAAGAACTCCCTCCACCCCCTCACATTCATGGAAGTTACTGTCAGTGCTGATGTTGAAGCGATCCTTCCCATGATTTGTAGTACTCAAGCAGAGTTTGGACTTTCCTCCTCAAAACTCAGTAATGAACATTGCAGGAGCACCTCGTTGTGGTTACTTTCATGAATTGAGGAGGTTTATGTTCTGGGTGTTTGTTTGGGGTGTTTGGCTCTTAGTTTAGCAACTGCAAAAAAATGAGGGAAAAGAAAATCCTGCCCTTACGGGAGCAAACCCAAAATGTCCTTTTTTCCTCCTTGCTAATACACAGTCACTTTCTTTTCTTTATTGGATTTGCTATTGAGACTTGCTCCAGGTGTAACTTGTCAAAATAGTTGTCCACATTAAAAACATCATTCTAATTAAACAAAATATTCGGTAAAGTTGCATTGTTTCTTATCACTTCTTTTAAAAGTGCCACAAAAATGAGTGCAGATGAAGCCTTACATATGTTTTCAGAATAAAGTTAGCAGGTTCCATTCTGCCATATTTAATACAAAACTTAATTTTTATTTTTTTTAGTTCAGAATAAAAATGTTCTGTTGTTTGAGGTTTTTTCTTTTTCTTTTTTTTTTTTTTGTTGTGAGCAAAATAAGATTTTTCCTTTGCGCCTTCATTTGGGGAGAAGATGGAGGCATTTTTAAAATTGTTATTGCTTCTTCCATTATTTAATAACACAGAAGATTTATTTCCTGAGCAGCTCCAGGTCTCCTGAACATTTGTTATTATACTGGTTTTTTCTAAGATTTTTTTTTTTTTTGTCCCTCCATAGAGCTAATACTTTATTATTAGTCTTTCGTAGGCAGCCAGTTTTGATTTAAAAACTCCAAGCAATTAGCAGTTCAGTAACCAGTTTGGTGCACTGTCCTGATGGGTAATGATTATTGGTTTTGTTTCTTTGTTTTAAATGTATCTTATTTCTTGATTGAATTTTGCTGATTTGCACTATTTGCGTATTTGTACTATGGCTGAAATGACTAGCACCTCCTTTACTTGAAATCCTACAGCCACAAAACGTACAGTGCAGCAGCCGGGTCTCCATCACAACTTAGCACTGAATGTCTCCGTATTTATTGCTTGAGCAGTCTCTTGGATAACAGGACAAACTGAGAGCAAAAGTGAGATTAAAATATATTTGCCACTCATTTTCACAGCAAAGTGATGAGGTCATGCTTGGTGGTGGTCTTGTTTTTCAGAGGGTGTTTTTTTGAGGACTCTCAGGTCCATGCTTGAGAAATAGCAGTGAAGTAAAGGTTTTGAATTTAGCTTAGTTGGCCTAAGTCTGGAATTCTGATCTCTTTTAGAATTGAAATCTGATAGAAATGCTGTATGCATTTCATAACAACTATTCTCTTGCCCCATTTTCATTTTCCCCCAGCCCCTTTTTTCATCATTGTCTTTTCCTCCCTTTCTTCCTTTTATATCTTTCACCTTCTTCCCCATCTCTTCTTGGCTTGTTAACACTCCTCCTGCTTGTATCTATCTCTGATGAAGCAGCAACAGAATAAAATTGGATGAATTGTGAGTTCTTTATAGTAAATTAAATGTTAGAAATGAGGAAGAAAAGTTTGTTTAGTTTTTGTGGATGAACTTCTGAGTTAAGAAAAAGGAGGTGAAATTAATTTACAGATGACACATGATACTGTCTTAAACTTGGGGCCAAATGGCTTGAACTTATGGGGGGGATAAGCTTTTCCTCAGTCTAAACTCTTTGCAATACTTGACCGAAGCTAGTTGAATCCCTCCACCACTGTTTGCTTCTCCCTGGCACTGTACGTAGTAGAGGCACAAAACTGCTTTCCAGCTGGTCGGCCCCCAGCATGTACTGGTGCCTGGGGTTGCTCCTCCCCAGGTGCAGGACTTTGAGCTTCCCCTGTTGAACTTTGTGAGGTTCCGGTCAGCTCATTGCTCCAGCCTGTCAAGGTCCCTCTGGATGGCAGCACGACCCTCTGGTGTATCAGCTACTCCTCCCAGTTTTGTCATCTGCAGACTTGCAAAGGTTACGCTCTGGCCTACCATCCAGACCATTACTGAAGGTCTTGAACAGGAATGGACCTAGTATTGACCCCTGGGGTACACCACTAGTTACTGGCCTTTGTGCCACTGATGACCACTCTGAGTGCAGTCGTTCAGCCAGTTTTCAATCCACATCACTGTCTGCTCATCCAGCCCGTACTTCATCAGATTCGCTGTGAGTATCTTACAGGAGAGAATGTCAAAAGCGTTACTGAAGTCTAAGCAGACAATATCCACTGTTCTCCTCCTGTCTATGAGGCCAGTCATTTCACTGTAGGTTACCAGGCTGGTCAAGCATGACTTCCCCTTGGTAAATCCATGCCGACTATTCCTCATCACCTTCTTGGCCTCTGTGTCTGGAAATGGTTTCCAGGATTAGCTGCTCCATCACCTTACCAGGGATGGAGATAAGGCTACACGGCCTGTAGTTCCTAGAGTCCTCCTTCTTGCCCTTCTCAAGGAGGGGAGTCACATTTGCTTTTCTCTAGTCCTCAGTTATGTTTATCAATTGCCATGACCTGTCAAAGACTATCAAGTGTGGCCTCACAGTGTGGGGCCAGCCAGCCACCTCAGTATCCATGGGTACACGCCATCAGGGCACATGGGTTTATGTATGTCTGGTTTGCTGACCTGATCCTCTTCTACTAAGGGTACGTCTTCCGTGCTCCAGCCTTTCCCCTTGATCTCTGGGGCTTAGGATTCCTAAAGGATGGTCTCGCTAGTAAAGACTGAGGCAAATAAGGCATTCAGTGCCTCAGCCATTTCTAAGGAAGATGCCCAAATATTTGATAGCGTGCCTTTTTCTGTCGATATTCAACTTTCCTTTAAAAGTAAACATATTTTCAGGCAAATATATTTTCCTGGAAGAGACATCTGTGTTTAGAGATTCTGCTGAGAAGAGGACACAGCAAGTGTGGTCCTGATGGCAAATTCTTTCTTCTTGCAAAATAAAAGCATCTGCTCTACTATGCATTCGTTTTGGGTTTTTGGTATTTTTTTTGTCTTCTGTTCCCTCTTGCAGGATTTTGGACTGTATTGGAAGACTCTTCTGTGTGACACTGCCCAGACTTGGTACCTTTCTGCCTTTTCTGCTCTTTTTTTCTCTCTCAAGTTGAAAGCAGCACCATTCTTTGCAGAGCTAAATATAACGAAAATGAATAAACCTGTTCACAGTACTGGCTTTTTGTTTCCACTACTATTAAAATAAGGACACATGTACTAAGTACAATTTTGGCCAAAGGAGAAGTATAGATTATTCTACTGTTGTGTTTATTTCCTGTTAAACACACTTATTCTGTTTTCTCCTAGTACCTATTTCTACTTACCTCTTTCCCATAATCCTATTTTCCATGTAAAAATCTCTACCTTTTACAACTTTTCTGTGCTGTCAAATACATAAATATTTGGTTTTCTGAGACATTTGGCCTCTCAATTAGTCCCTCTGTTTTTTATATTCATACTGAAAGGAGAGTTGCTGGCTTATACCTGTGAAGTAGTGTGCTATAAATATGATCAATAGCCGTTTGCATCCTATTATTTTTATTCTAGCTATATTGCTGTGGACAGGATGTCAGATTCAGTGTAATGTAGTATGTTGTCTGATCAATAATAATAATGATAATACAACTTTTTATCCTGATGGCAGCTTCATAGAGGAATTTGGAAACCATTTGTTATCTGAATAGTGATATGAAACCTTAACATTAATGCCAACTATGCTGCATGTTCCCTTCAAGGTTTTAGTGCGTTGTGTGTCACCTTCCATTAAATTTAAACATGTCATGCAGCTGCACTTAAAGCTCTTTACTTGTTCCCATGTTAAAAATTTGAGGCAGAAGAATATATTTTGGTTTTCCTATGCTGCCAATGGATTGCAGGAAGAATCCAACTTTCCTTGGAGTTGTGGTCTAATTGCTACTTATTAAAAATAATGAACTATCTTACTAGTTGTACTTTGCTGCTGCAGATTTAATTAGTGTTCACCTCCTTCCCCCCTCAACTCCTTTGCTAGGCTGACAGAGCTGAGAGGAGGGAAACTGAAGCAATTTGAAACCTTGTTAGAAATTTATGAAGTGCTAAAATGTTTTATTCCCAGAGGCTGGTTTGCCAGCTGTCACTGGTAAGCCATTCGCTGCCTGCCTCGGAGTGAATATGCCTGTGATAGCAGGGGGAGGCAGCAGGCCACAGCCAACATGAGCGTGTACATCGTTTGGCAGATTATACACTCTGTAATTAGCAGGAAGTAGAGTGAAACTAATTATTTTTCTCCTCAATTGGGCCAATGACATTTGAGAGGAGGACGGATGTGGTGCTGGATGGGGAAGGTGTGGAGAGGCCACAGTGGTTCTCCATCTCCCCAGCCGCTGTGCTGGCATCCTCTGTGCCGGTGGTGATCCCACTGCTGGCTGTGCTGTGAGGCACGGAAAGGCACATGTACTTCTCCCTTGTGCACAGCCTGTGGCCAGCAGGAATAAAACTGTGTATTTGCTCTGCAAACCTTTTTTGGTACTGTGTATTGCTAGCACTGGTCTGTGGAAATGATCCCTTTTGACCACGGAAGTGTTTGGTAAAAGCATTGTTGTAGGTGACTCCTTGAGTGATGTTGTGTAGGACAGGATGCAGGTCTTAGGAGGGAAGGTGCATTTGCTGTCCTCTCATTAAGTCTACAACGGCTCTGCATGTGAACCTGAAATGACTGATTTGGCTGAAAAGTGCACTTCCAGTGGAGTATTTATCTAGTAAGGTCTGTTTGTGGCAAAGGGATAAGGAGTCTATTAGGACTTTTACTTTAGATTGCCTTAACGAAAATGAAAATCAGTCTGCTTCTATTTTATAGTTCTCATTTGCAAGCAATGAAGTCACCCCTTACCTGCACATATAAGCTGCAGCTTGGAAACCAGATTTTTTTGCTCCCCTATAAGGCTGACCTTTAAAGTTCATTTCTATCTGTGCATTTCTAAAGGAAGACTTTTACAAGGTCAGTTGAAAGACCTTATTATTTAAGTGGAGTCACTTGAAGTACAGTGCACGAAAAGCATACTGCCAGAAGATGAACCACTAGAAAATGCATTAAGGGGCTTTAGAAACACAAAAATAGCTGCTGCCTTCTGCCTTTAACACCAGGTGAGCTTCAGTGTTTTAAAAAAACCCCAGTTACTGTTTTTTTGGCTTTGTATTTGTTTCTTTCCTATACTAGATAAAAATGCTGCTTCATATTTTTAGGTTCTGGGCCTAAATTCTGTTGTCAACCTCTGGAGTCATTTGATCTGTCCTTTAATTGGAGCAAGAAATGTGTTGATTTTTTTCTTTCTTTTTTCTGTGTGTCCCCCATTGTCGTCGTCCCCGTCTCCCCCCGCCCCATCTTGTGTTGGTCCCTCAAGTATTGTATTGATCACATTCTTAACACGTCTAATGACAGTCCCTCAATTCCCTCCCTAAGCAGATCATTTCTTTGCCTAATTGCCATTAAAGTTAGTAAAAGCGTAATGTGCATAGCCTTATTATTTTCTTCCCCTCATTTGGTTTCAAAGCATTTTCTCCTTGTTATGCCAAATAGGACTGAGGAAGTCAAATCCAGTGAGATGTTAAGACCAGGAAAAAGTATGTGTTTGTGTTTACTCAGAAAGGGAAGTCAACAATAACAAGGCATTTAAGTTCCAGCTATGTATAAGTTAAAGTGCATGTTCCATGTAGACAATATGTGTCCTTTAAGAATGATCTATTTGTAAAAATGCATTTTTTTTAAACTAGTGTGTCTTTCTTAAAAGCATTAAGGATTTCTTCAAAGTAACAATTCTTTTCTGTGAAAAATGTTAGTTTATATTGACTCGACGTTGTAAAATCACAAAGGAGCCTGAGCTTCTGAGGCTTTCATCTTAAATACATCAAAGAGGCAATGCTACAGTTGCGTTAGACCAATGTTTACTGGGCCTTCAAAAGCCAGAAACTTAGTGTGCTTAAGACCCTTGACTTCTCCCTCTTTACCTACCAGCTGTTGGTGTATGTACAGACAACTTTCGTCTATGGATTGCTCTTGCCTGGCTTTCAGCTACGAATGTTTGTCTTATAACTTCTCAGCATGGTCCATAGAGGAACCTCAAGGTTCCTCAGCAGTGTGGGCAAAACTCAAGTGTGGTAAGTCCTACTACTTCAGATACCAAAATTCAGTTTTGCATCACAGTGTCTCTCAGATAACTTTAAGTGGCTTAGGGTGCCCAGCCTAGGTGATCTCCCTATCCTCCCATGGGCACCTGTGATGCCCTGTGCTCCTTGTCTGTGTTTGGCCCCACAGCTCTGCTAGCGCAGGTGGGATGGAGCTATGATGACCGAGCAGAAGTGGGTATGCAATGGGGATGGGACTCACGTGCCTCTGTTTTGAGCCCCATAAGGCTGCGACGGGGGGGCAGGCAAGCTGGCTCTACTGGATAAACCAGTGCTGGTCAAGCAAGGAGTCTTGCTGCAAAACAGAGCACGTCTCTGTCTCCTACTTAATGCCATGCAGTCACCGTCCCCGTTGTCCTGGGCAACTGGCTGAAGCTTGCCTGGGAAATATACGGCACTGGGATCTGCTGTCTGCACGCAGAGGGCTTCCTTGTCTCCTTACTGCTGGTAGGTTAGTGTAGCTTGAGGGAGAGTGGAGAAATGAAAGAGTCAAAACTGTTCTGGGGAGTGGGTCTCCTGGTAGTTCTCTGAGAAGGCAGGGCCACTGGGTAGGATCACTGGCCATATTTAGTGTGCTGTGTACAACGGTTCTTGCCTGTTCTCCTCTGCTCATGAACCCCGAGCAGTCTACTGCTGTTGCCAGGACAGGAAGAAAAAAGCCAACACCAAAACTTCCTGCTCAGGATAATGAACTAGGATCCAAGTAGAGAAATGCAAGGTGTGGACAAAGAAGGGGTAGTAATCCAAGCAAAGGAGAATAAACGGAGATTGACAGCAGAAGAAAGGCTTCCTGTTGGATGCTATCAGAAGAGGAAATAGCATGCATATTCAAAAGGGTGTGGGAATAAATGGCAAGAAGAAATGAGACTGTGTAAATACTGAATGATACTTTTTTTATTAAACAAATTATGCTTTGCATTTGTTTGATGGAGATGTCTGGTCTTTAAGTTTGAGTAAAAGCATGAGATGATGATAAGTTCCCTCATACTCAGCTTGTTTAGGAAATTTCCCCCAAAATTTAAGTCAGTCTGATATGAAGTATCCATCTTCACACATGCCTCTCGGGTGGGCTGCTGTTATAACAAGGTGCAGCTCCTGACGCCCAAGGGTTTTCCTGCAGGAGGTGAGGAGCCCTTCCTGCCTATGGCTGTGGTCCTGAGAGCTGTCCAAGGTGACGCCTGCAGGAGGTATAGGGAAATGTAGTTCTTAAAACTGTTTCACTGAGTGGCCAAAATTCATGCTTTCCTGCTGAGGACTGAAGTTATTTTGAGCTTTTTCTTAGCTCTAGTACCAGCATTTATTTGCACGTGTATATGCCTCTAATTCAAATTAGAAAGTGTTGCTTCGGTGGGGTGGATTGAAAACTGGCTGGCAGATAGAGCTCAGAGGGTTGTGGTTAGTGGCACAGGGTCTAGTTGGAGGTCTGTAATAAGTGGTGTTTCCCAGGGGTCAGTACTGGGTCCAGTCCTGTTCAACATATTCATCAATGACCTGGGTGAATGGGTACAGGGTACCATCAACAAGTCTGCTGATGACACAAAACTGGGAGGGGTGGCTGACACACCGGCAGGCTGTGCTGCCATTCAGGGTGACCTGGACAGGCTGGAGAGTTGGGCAGAGAGAAACCTCATAAAGTTCAACAAGGGCAAGTGTAGGGTCCTGCACCTGGGGAGGAATAACCCCATGCACCATTACAGGTTGGGGACTGACCTGCTGGAAAGCACCTCTGTGAAAAGGGACCTGGGAGTCCTGGTGGACAACAGGATGACCATAAGCCAGCAATGTGCCCTCGTGGCCAAGAAGGCCAATGGCATCCTGGGGTGCCTCAAGAGGTGTGTGGCAAGCAGGTCGTGGGAGGTTATCCTCCCCCTCTACTCTGCCCTGGTGAGGCCACATCTGGAGTACTGTGTCCAGTTCTGGGCTCCCCAGTTCAAGAAGGACAGGGAATTGCTGGAGAGGGTACAGCAGAGGGCTACAAAGATGATTAGGGGGCTGGAACATCTTTCTTATGAGGAAAGGCTGCGGAACTTGGGTCTTTTTAGTCTGGAGAAGAGAAGACTGAGGGGGATCTCATCAATACTTATAAATACTTAAAGGGAGGGTGCCGGGAGGACGGGACCAGTCTTTTTGCAGTGGTGCCCAGTGATAGGACAAGAGGTAATGGGCACAAACTTGAACATAGGAAGTTCCATCTCAACATGAGGAGGAACTTCTTTATTTTGAGGGTAGCAGAGCACTGAAACAGGCTGCTAAGAGAGGTGGTGGAGTCTCCGACTCTGGAGACATTCAAAACCCACCTGGATGCCATCCTGTGCAACCTGCTCTAGGTGTCCCTGGTCTGACAGGGGGGTTGGACTGCATGATCCCCAGAGGTCCCTTCCCGACCCCTGTGATTCTGTGATTGTTTTCCACTTAGATGGTTGCTCTCAGACTGCTCCTTGTGAAGTAACTTTCTGGTGTCTGCTGCAGAAAGTTATGATGTCTGAGTAGGTCTTCA
>VFFE01008609.1:729330-770221 GCA_008921705.1 Burhinus oedicnemus | reverse complement strand
GAGCTTTTTCTTAGCTCTAGTACCAGCATTTATTTGCACGTGTATATGCCTCTAATTCAAATTAGAAAGTGTTGCTTCGGTGGGGTGGATTGAAAACTGGCTGGCAGATAGAGCTCAGAGGGTTGTGGTTAGTGGCACAGGGTCTAGTTGGAGGTCTGTGACAAGTGGTGTTCCCCAGGGGTCAGTACTGGGTCCAGTCCTGTTCAATATATTCATCAATGACCTGGGTGAATGGGTACAGGGTACCATCAACAAGTCTGCTGATGACACAAAACTGGGAGGGGTGGCTGACACACCGGCAGGCTGTGCTGCCATTCAGGGTGACCTGGACAGGCTGGAGAGTTGGGCAGAGAGAAACCTCATAAAGTTCAACAAGGGCAAGTGTAAGGTACTGCACCTGGGGAGGAATAACCCCATGCACCATTACAGGTTAGGGACTGACCTGCTGGAAAGCAGCTCTGTGAAAAGGGACCTGGGAGTCCTGGTGGACAACAGGATGATTGTGAGCCAGCAATGTGCCCTCGTGGCCAAGAAGGCCAATGGCATCCTGGGGTGCCTCAAGAGGTGTGTGGTCGTGGGAGGTTATCCTCCCCCTCTACTCTGCCCTGGTGAGGCCACATCTGGGGTACTGTGTCCAGTTCTGGGCTCCCCAGTTCAAGAAGGACAGGGAACTGCTGGAGAGGGTACAGCAAAGGGCTACAAAGATGATTAGGGGGCTGGAACATCTTTCTTATGAGGAAAGGCTGCGGAACTTGGGTCTTTTTAGTCTGGAGAAGAGAAGACTGAGGGGGATCTCATCAATACTTATAAATACTTAAAGGGAGGGTGCCGGGAGGACAGGACCAGTCTTTTTGCAGTGGTGCCCAGTGATAGGACAAGAGGTAATGGGCACAAACTTGACCATAGGAAGTTCCATCTGAACATGAGGAGGAACTTCTTTATTTTGAGGGTAGCAGAGCACTGAAACAGGCTGCTAAGAGAGGTGGTGGAGTCTCCGACTCTGGAGACATTCAAAACCCACCTGGATGCCATCCTGTGCAACCTGCTCTAGGTGTCCCTGGTCTGACAGGGGGGTTGGACTGCATGATCCCCATTGGTCCCTTCCCGACCCCTGTGATTCTGTGATTGTTTTCCACTTAGATGGTTGCTCTCAGACTGCTCCTTGTGAAGTAACTTTCTGGTGTCTGCTGCAGAAAGTTATGATGTCTGAGTAGGTCTTCATTCTCCATAGGGAAGCCTTCCTCTTATGTGATTAAAACATATAGTTGCAATTATAATAAATACTGTGCTCTGATAAAAAAATTGTTCTGTAAAGATATGTTTCCTTTAATAATGAAGTCTATAGCAAACCAGCTGAACTTAAGACTTTTTCATATATTCCTCTCTTACTTTGTCCCCAGTTTTAACATCAAATATATTCTTGTCCTTTACATGGTTAATGACTCATCCTACCTTTCTATTGAAAGTTAACACACATATGCTTTGCAGAAAGTCTGTATGAAATACTAGCACTTACAGAGGGTTGGCAGAATGTCGTTGCTAAATCTGCTGTTCTATTAGTATTCTGAAATCCACATGATTTGTTTAGAGATACCCTTGCTTTCTGTTACAAATGTTACCTGTGCTTGCTATGAGGATAAAATTAAATTTCAGCCATATAAACAATACCAATGATCATCATTGCATACTGTAAAACTGTACTTACATGTCAACAAAATATAGATAACTTGGAGAGCTTTTCCTGCTTGTACAGGTCTTACTGGGAAATTTGGACTATTTTCTTTCTCATCATTCTTAGTTTCTTACATCTAAGATCTGTTCTCCAAGTTTAACATTTTAGATGAAGAGACTCATGACATCATCTGAGGATAGGTTGCTGGCAACTACAAACTGGGGCTCACATGCCATCCCCAAAGTAGTTGTAGTAGTCATCTGATATTTTGTGTGTTTTAAAAAGAGAGAAACTAATTATCCTTTTAACAACAGCATTCAGTTAAAATACTCAGTTTGATGTAGTGTTCGTGACTTGTGTAGGATTATTTGCTTGCCTTTTTCCCACTAGATCAATCGCATTTGTTTGTTAGTGAGATATATATATGCACAGAATAAAGATCCCAAGGGCTGGAATCTGGAAGAAAGAAGTTATATTCAAGCTTCTTAAAGATAAGAAATACAGAATTTAAGACCCCTTTAAAATCATTGTTGAGACTGTCATACCTGCTGAACGATGAAAGCATCAGGTTTCTATATGTAGTATATCTGCATGGTATGATACATCCTACTGTTGTGTTGTTGTTGTTTTACATAATGTGAAAAATAGCTCTTATATTTGTGTGTGTTTGCATCTTGTTCAGGATGGGGAGGTGCTGTGCTGGTGAATCATTGACTAGAAAAACCTAAAAATACCTGCTCGACACTGTTGTTCTTGTTCTACCCGTCTGCAGTCACACCTGCATTCTCAAATTTGTATTCTGTTTTTTATTGGATAATAATATTCTAAAGAAAATCATATGCAAAAGTAAGACAGTTCCCCAGGGTGGTCTTTTGTTTAATTCAAACATAGAATCACTTTATTTCCCCACTTTCAGGGTTAACATTCTGGGAGGCTAAAAAGACACCTAAGCTCATGAAAACTGATACAAAGGTCAATTTATCCCCTTCCTCCCCACTGAGTCCTTCATGTAATTAAATGTGCAGTACTTGAAGCTTACCCTACTTGCTACTCTTTTTTTGTCCTCTTGATTAAACATGACAACAGATCAATGGGAGAGTAAAAACGGGCCATTAAAAATAGGCACAGGCTTAAGCAGAGTGTTCAGTTTCACTACGGCATAATAAAACAAACCAAAATGTTCAGAATTTTGCTGAAAAGATTGTTCAACTAGCTGTTTATATGCTATAGTGCCTGACCATTTAGGTGGGATTGTTTAATGTAGAGTATTTTTAATTGGACAAATCTGGACATGAAGTATATAGGGTATGGGACGGGGTGGTTTGGTTGGGTGGTGCTTTTTTAAATTTTATTTTATTTTTATTTTAAAGCTAGGAACCTTAGAACAACCGAAGAGGAAGTGAAATTCTCTGCTAATAGCCAGAATACCCCAAGTTGTTGTGGCTAATGCAAACAAATTATGGAGGGAATATAAACTATCAATTCTCCTGTGGTTTAACTGCAGAGAAGAATACAGGGTTAAAGGCCTTTGTGGGGGAGTGATGATTATGCACCTGTGGCTTCTTGCACTCTCATCTCCAACCATGCAGCACTGCAGGTGGGCCATTAGTTTGATCTAGCAAAATAATCCTTATGTTACCAAGCACTGTACATTTGGACATTAATTTGCCTGTTTTAATGTAACAGGTGTTTGGAGTGCACACCTTTGCAAGTGATACGGCAAAGTGAAAAATTCCAGACTTTTTGATGAAAAAATTTAAGTATTTGCACTTTGTTCTGTTGCTAAGCCAGAATATTATGATTTCTTGCTTTCTTAATTTACTGATCAGCTCGTATTATCTGTGTGTTCTGTTCATGCAAGGAAATGGCTTAAGGTGATCATAACCAACAATGCCAGATACCTTCCCTCCATTCCCATTACCATTCCTAGAATGGAGGAATAGAGATATTGTCTGTCTGTTTCAGGAAGCATGGCTTTTGGTAGGAGAAAAAGGTACTCCAATTCTCCCACACTCTCCATTTCGAGATATGCCAGAAAGGGGAAATTTCTGAAAAAATCTGGATGAAGAAAGAAGAGAAACGGAGAGATGAAGAAAATGTATCTGGATTCACTCTCAAAATGGAGGTGACTGACTCGTGCTCTCTTACACAGAGAGTGCTCTGTATTATGACATGCAAACAGGCCCTAGGGACACCTGTGGTATTAGTCTATACTCTGAACTCAACTGATGTTGCTGTACAATCTGATATTTCTGAAGATTACATAAGGTGTTTTCTGATCAATATGTCCTTTGTGTTTTGTCCCCTTTACGTAAAGTTTTGGGTGAAATGTCAGCTTGGAAGGCAGTATTTTTCATCATTGAGTCTTCCCGGCCTTCTCTTTTATTTATGTTGTTCTTGTCTCGATGCTTTCTCGATGCTGTATTGAAGTATTAGTAACACCGCTTTCAGGACTCGATTCCCTGGGAAATGCTAGTCAGAGAAATACTTACTGTCTAGAAACCCATTCAAGTCAATCAACTTACTGATGGTTGTAAAGCTGCTGCCTGCTAAGCTTGTGATGCTGGACAAAATTGATTCCTATTTTAATTATTCTTTGAACTGGTCATAAAATAAAAGCATTTACAAATATACAGGAAACTTAAAAGCAGATAGAATTTCTCCTTGCTTTCTTCTACTCGGTCATGATTTGCTGCTTAGCAGGTCTATTGGAGCAAAGGAGTCCTACTGTTCCTTCATCTGCCTCCCCTTTACCCCTTTAATCAGAGTTTGTGTATTACTCCATCATATCTACTTGTGGTTACCCATATATATTAGGAGTGGATTTATTTGCGCGATGGGATAGCAGACTTCTGTTGTGGCTTTCCAGTCTTAACCTTGTTACTTACAGATACAGCAAGTTTAAAAGGATAAATATTGGAACCTTTGCCACAACGTGACCTCCTTGCATCTCATGTTCATTGCCACTGCAGTTGGCTTGGATACTGTATTTGCACCAGACTGACCTGCTGAAAATATAAGCAAAGGCTGATATTTTGTTAACCAGTTGGGACAAATATATGGTTAAAAAAAAAAAAAAAGTAATATATTAGGCACTTTAATTCTTGTTCTTATTCCTGTTCCAGCACAAAATGTCATTAAATTGTGATAGTGATTACACATAATGACTACTTGATACTTTGATTTTGCTCAAAAGATCTCTTTTATCTCATCATTATTTACACTTTAAACTCTGCTTCAGAATCTACATTGCTGTCAATTTATATGATGCAGATACTTAATTAGCACTGATTAGGAGCAGGAGAGTGTGTGGGAGAAGCTATTTTGCCACATACAGTCACTTTATTAAGCCTTAAATATTATGATTTAATGTGACTGATGAATGAAAAGGTATATTTGCAGCTTGTTAGGGTTAGCTTGGTTGGGCTAATTTGAATGCTGTCCATGAACCTGATGGGTAAAAGGTACGTGCCGTCTTTGGGAGCTTCCAGGGAAGGTGCTTCTTCACTCTTTTGCCCTGGTCTGGCATCAGATGTAGGAGGTGCAGCTGTAACATTACAAGAAATACCAGCAACATAGGAAACAATAGGGAAAGACTTGCTGGAAGTAGATGGTTTTAATAAAAGGCTGAACAGTAGGGCCTCTATACTTCGCCTTTTCTTGTAGGCTCTTGTATCATCTGCCCAACTTCAATAACTGAACTGAAAAAAAAAAAAAAAGGTGTTGAAAGGAGTAAGATTTGTGGGATGAAAGGGAAATCTCTAAAGGTAAGTTAGGGCACAATACAAATCAAAACAGGACAAGGAAATTATTTGAAACTTAAAGATAGGGGGAGTTGACAAGTGTGGAATACATGATTGGTGAGAACTTGTCTTCCAGGGCTGAAATCTTGAACATCCATGTTTAATCCTTCAATCTTGGACAAATGCTGATAAAGTCAAGGTGAAAAACAGTGAACCTAAAAAATTCCCAAATAACCCAAGTATTTGAAAATGGGCATCTAGGACAAAACAATGCAATCCCTGAGGAACTGATGCTAGAAAATTTAATTTAAAATCATTTTTAAAACTTCTAAAAGGGCCAGACACTAGATGTGTTCTTTCCTGTACACCCTACCTGAATGTGGTTAAGCAGGAAAGGTATTAGAAGCATCCTTCTCAATGTGTGTCTCAACATGGAAGAAAAAAGTTATTAAACCTTAACAAGTGAAGTGCCTGTTCACAGTGAAACAGATCAAAATGGATCTTGAGAAGTAGCTCACCTTATCAGGAACCTGGTAAAGAAGCAAAGGAGGTATTTAGGGAGGTAAAGCTGTTGCAGAGAAGCCACACAAATTCTCTGCCCTGACCTTCTCCTTGACTTTCTCAGTTATGATATTTCCACCAGCAGAGATGTTTTAAGGTTGGGGTTGTCATTCTCTGGTTGCTCTGTGGTCCTAGATGTAGTGTACAGAGGATCCAAAATGAGACATGTCAGACCTACTGCATGTGAGTTGCATGACCTATCTGTACTGGCAGTTCTCAAGACCTAAACTACCTACAAATAGATAGGTTTTACAGGAGCAGTTTTTCAGTCCATTGCCGGGATGAGTATGCTAGATTTTGCTGCACAGCTTACCTAGGCAACCCAGTCATTCGTTGCACCTTGTGTTTCAAGGGTCATTGCAAGTGGAAGAAATTCTAGAAGGAACTAACCCATTGAATGCCAATGAATCGCCAGCCATGGATGAGATTTCTTCAAGAGTTATGAATAAAAATAGATATGTAATTACCTGGAGAAATGGTGACTGCTATAACCTTTTGCTTATATTGACTTAGAGTTGCTATTTTTCTTTGGGTACTTAATGTCAGGGGGTTTTGTTGATTTAAAGTACTAAGGTAGAGAACTATAGGCTAGCAGGTCTTAAGAAAGAACAAAGTTTTTAAAACACACAGGTAAATGCAATGTACTAGGGAAAGAAGTCTTACACAGCCTTAGCAAAGGAAAGCCATGCCTTGAAAATTATTACAATTTTTTTTTGAGGGAATCAAAGCTGCCGGTTGAGGAAAATGTAGTCAGTATAGCATAACTAGATCTTTAAAAAGAGTTCATCAAAGTGTCATGTCAAATATTATGAAAGAAAGATGCCATGGGGTAAGAAAGATCTTCATGTAGATTAATGATAGGCTGGAAAAGAAAAGAAAAAGAAATAGGACTTTCATGCTGGAGAGAAAACACTGTCACGGATCTGTAGTGGTTTATGGGTGGTTCAACATATACATAAATGAACTGAAGAAGGTTATAAATATTAAAGTCTTCTGATGGAACAGTATTCAAGATAGCCCAACTTGCACATAAGTAGAGCTGGAAATAGTTAGAAAGATCATGCAATAATGGGGAATAAAATGGCATGTAGGGGAAGAAAATGATTGTAGAACACTGCAAGCAGAAAAAGTAATTCTAGTTAGTTGTGTAATATTGGACTTTAAATTAGCTATCACCACTAGGAAAGGATTGTGACAGACTCTTCCCTGAACATCCTTTATCAGCCACTGTTGGAGCACAGATGATGGATATATGGACATTCGGTATAACATCCTGTTCTACTGTTATGCAAAAAGTGGTATTGATTTTTTTTTTTTAAAGAAACTGGACTTAGGAATTCTTTTTCCTTTCACTAAGATTTATGTAGAACATTGTCATCCTACTGCCAAAAGTGATAACAAAATAAATGAGTCCGTGCAGCTATTCTTAAGGCATAATCTTTGTAAAGTATTCTGCTAGGGAAGCTGGAAGAGAACAGATTCGTTTAGGCTGAACTTACAACAATGCAGTGAGAGATACATATTGATGTTACTTTAATGGTGTAGGTTTTAAACAATAGTTTGCTTGGGTTGGTCCCTCACTGTAGGTTATTGATGCTACTTACTATACCTTTGGATACATTTGTCAAAAAGCTTCTGTAGACCAGATAATTGGAGAAGAGAAATATATAAGAAAGCCAAGTCCACAATGTAAAGATGATAACATTACATAGTGGACTGGTAGATATTTATAAGTTCAGCTATGGTGCATATTACTTTATCTAATGATGTAATAAAACTGAAGAGACTTGTAGCAAAGAAGTTGCAAGAACTTTTTTTTTTTCTCATCACTCTTGACTGAGGAAGTGATATATTATTATTTATATTTTAAATCTCTGGAAAACACAGGAAAAGCCCAAGCATGAATTGTCACTGGTATTTAAGTGTTCAAATTTCACTGAAGTTCAAAGAAAGCTGGGTTTTGTTATTGTTGGCCTTTGAGACTCGTGATTGCCTTGATGTGATACAGGAAGCCTAATGGGGGGACTGAAACAGAACCCAGGAATTTCCAAGTCACAACTCAGCATTTAATGTGCTTATTTTTCAGGTAAACAAAGAGGTCTTCAAGGCAAACTAGTCCTGTATTTTGTCAAGAGTATCTAAAATGTAAATGTGTGTTATATGCTCATTCTGTAGCCATCCCCATAGTATTTTCATATATATTTCTATTCCTCAACTGATTAGCATGCTAAACTTGCGCTTTCCAAACTCTGGATGTTATCTTGGGGTTATTCAGAATGTTAAAATACTCTCAGAGAACTTATTTTTATGTTAGTGGTATCTCTTCTCCATTTTAGATACTATATAAGAATTGAGAGATGTCATTTTTATTTATTTTAGATATATTTAATTTCTTTTTCTTAAAACCTTTCCTCCTGCAGCAAAACCCGACTTCCTGAGATTTTACCTCTTACTGAGTAAAAGAAATGTAATGGATCGTGTGTATTTTGAAATACTATTATTTTCTGTGTGTGCTGTATTTTATGAATTATATAGTAAACCCATGACAGAGAGAGTACTAGGCTGCAGTTGTTCAAGTCCTGAGCATTCCATAAGTTATCATTTGTTTGGTTTTATTAAGAAACAAAATTAAATCCTGAAAACTTGTTTCAGATCTACCTTCTTTTTCTCTCTTTTTTTTTTTCCCCTTCTTTTCTCTCCAAGTGATAGGTAGAGTGAAAATTTAGTTTTCTTTTTGGTGTTTTTGTTATTAAGGTTGCAGTAATTTGTCATAGCTCTGATCTTCTGTTGTTATAGCTCTAATCTTCTATAGTGCTAACCATGAATGCCAGTACATTTTGCTTTCTTTTCATTTAGTGAGATCTAAACAAAAATTAGTACATCATGGTGATCTCAGAAGCAGTTTAGGAAAAATGTGAGCAATAACCAAATACTAATGATGCTTCTTTTCTCTATTATGCCTTGTTGTGTTGTAGTATTTGAGGTACTTAATGTCTATATATGTACTGGTTTTATTTTGATGCTTATTAGGGCCAAATTGCTTCAGGAACCTTTCAGCAATTTCATTATTAAAATAGTCAGTATTATGTACAACTTCTGTTTGCTTTGTGAAAGTGAGATTATCTGCTTAGATCTATCGGTATGGGCTGTTTGTGCTGACCAGAAGTAATTGTTACATGTTTTTTGTGGTTTTTTTTTCCCCTCTCTTTTTCCTCCCTCCCCTTTTTATGAACTCTGCATTACTTGAGAGCCATCCCTCGAGCAAGGCAGGCAGCCGTGCCCTCTTCACTCCATGTTTCTCTGCTGGTGCTGTGTGTGGTGCATGGGGAAGGGCTGCTCTTGATCTGCAGTTGGGCTGTTGCTATGACTCGGCCCGAGCCAGCATCGCCTAATATGACAGGCAAACTGTCAGGAAGAATACAGTCAAACGGAGAACTTGTCCCCACGGGAGGAAAAATCTAGCAGAGTTGCAAAGTAGCATTAGTGCAGCAAAATGCTTAAGATGCGCTGCCTGTTCTGCAGTGGTTTGAAAACGTAGAGCAGACCAGGAAATCCAAATGGTAAGTGGCTGTGCTCTTGAGGGGGTTTCTAATCCAGGCAAGGGCTTGCTCCACAGAGCCATTTCTAGAGCCCAGGGGTTTGCTCCCTTCAGAGTCATTTGCAAGCACAGGTATTGTCTCCCCCGTGACTCAGGAAGTTCTTCTATTCCTGCATTTTCAGGTGCCCTGAGTTGTTCTGCTTCTGCAGCCTTGTGGAATAAGGACTCTCTCTTGGCTAAATCACTTGCAGTTAACCTGGAGATCAAAGGGGAAGAATCATGAAGGGGAGGTGGGGGACAGTAAACTTAAGTTTCCTGAATGAAAATGCTTTTATACCACAATATTATGTGATGTGTGATGCAAATGATGCACCACAGTAATATTACATTTTGTCCTTTGTGCACTAGTGGTGATGATGGTCACTTGGGACCATTAAGACTGCAGGTTTTGTTCAACATTTCCTAATTAAGAAATACAGTAGAGTTTGGGGCTACTAGTCTCTTTAGCAGTTTCTAGAAGAACCTTGTTTTTCAGGCAGCACTGCAGAGGTTACTCTGCTTATCCTCATGCTCTGCTTATCCCTATGGCCCTGGTGGGCAGATTTTGCATTTTCCTTTAGCAGGGACTAACAAGTGAGCAAAACAATGTGTATGTTGGAAATGGTGTACCACCAAAGCTTTGACCTAATTCTTTCTGCATTTTCTTTTAACACCAAGGTATTTAGCAGTGTTTCTGTGTGACTTCTTAGAGTAAAACGTTGTGCTTCATATGCTGATGCCTGTCAGCATGTGTTTCAGATTCTCATGCTTGTACTTACTGGAGGAGCTCACTGATGGTGTCTGGGTAGAAGCTGTGCAGGCTCAGCTCCATTCTTATCTTTCTTTCAGGGCAATATTGTTTGTCCCAATGCTAAGTCCATCCAAGGAGAACATACTTTTCCCTCCAAGTGGCTGAGCATGGAGGGGGAGTGGAATACAGCTGGGCATCGTCCAGACCCTTCCCTCTGTTTTCCTTCTCCTTTCTCTCCTTTCATAGTTTTGGGATAGAGCTTTCTGTGGTATGTATTCAACCCTGCTTTGGATTTACAGAAACTTATAACAGAGTCAAATTTTAGCTATGGTAACAAAGATTGCTTCCAGGTTGTAGATGCAGGAGCCTGCTGAACTTGTAATTGTTACTACTTGAGAGCTCCTAAAGGCTTCCTGAGGGCACAAGAAGAATTAGCTGACTTGGCTTTTGTGGGCCACTTTTGAGGATACTCAGTAATAACTGTGATGTGGAGTAACGGAACTAAGAGGTCAGGGTTTATAAATCTCTTGACGTTTGGGTTTTTTTTCCTTCTCTATTTTCCTATAGCTTGGTGGTTGGAAGGCTTGCTTGGTCTGGTGGGAATCTAGCTCTGGCAGTAGGGCTCACTCACTCGCTGCAAGTAGAGGTCACCCACATGAAAAATGAGAGAATAAGAGCTCATCCCAGAAGGGTGTCCTGGCTGTGTTCTGCATCCAGATGAAGGATCTTGCAGGCTCTGACTTGCATGAATATTAGAGCATTCATCTGGGATGTGGGAAAGATGACAGAGAAGTGACCAGACTGTGGGACTCATAATGTAGCTGACTGGTCTGGTCTAAAATATACCCTTATATAATTTTGCGAAGCATCTTGCCACTTAATTACTTCCACTGAAAATTTTGATCTGCTTTACTTTCATCTTTGTGTGGAAGAGATGTTTTTTGAAATTTTGACTCCTTCCTGCGCAGGTCCAATGAGAAATATGTTAGCCTTTACTGTTTTTCAGTTGTAAAACTCTGTTGTCCTATTAGATGTGATGTGGGTGGCTAGTAGGACACTACAAGAAAGCATTAGGTCAGCTGCAGCATTTGCAGAGAAGCCCCAGACTGAAAGCTGTTAGATGTCAGCCAATGAATCCTTGTGAGTAGTGACTCTGTTTATGGAAAAAGTGATAATTTTGTAAATCAGTCAAAAGAAAAGCTATACAAATATTGATTAATTCAGTTTTTCTGAACTGTGTGACACAGCTAAGTATCTTTGTGTCTTGCTCATAAAATATTTTTGTGAGAAAAAAATAAATCCAAAGCTCTTCTCTCATTTCTGTCTGGTTACTTTTGGTGGTCTTGCAATGTGTCCTTTATGACAGGAGTGAGTGGAGTTGAAGTTACGCATCAGCTCTTGCTTCAAGAAGCAAAGATGCAAGTTTTTTGCCCCCAAGTTTACTATTATTTATTTGTCTTGTTTTTCAGTTTTTCTCTATTCACTTAAATAAGGGAACAGTGTCTTACCTATACATCTTACTCAGGTAGTTGGTAGCCTAAACTGGAATGCCTATCCCACATGGATATGCACCCTTTCATTCAATCCATTATTGAACACACAATTAAAAGCAAGCATTTAAATCACAAATAGATTGCTCCTTTTTAACTGATTAAAGGTTCCCATCACTTGCGTCTATTGCATTTGCTGCTCAGCATTTGGCTGTGCACTCAGGGCTCTACAGTGCACTCCACCAAAACCCGCACTTCTCCCCCTTCCAGACATACAACTCATTTGTGAGCTCTGCATCTTTTTATGGTTTCACCTGAGGACCTTTTCTTTTAATTGTGGAACCCTCCTTTGATTTAATGGAAGTTTCTGTCCTGTGAGAATGATAATGTAACACTGTATGCTTTTTTCTATAGTCATGATTTTTTGTAGGCAAAAACAATTGCATACTTAATTATCCTCATTAGTGGTTCTGATTTTGAAACTGATTCAAATGAATACCCCTTTGGAATAAAAAGTTGAGCACTGGCACATTGAATCAGAGAAGCAATTTGGAAAAGCATAATTTTTTTTTTTTTGTTCCTTTTGGTGGACACATTGTAATTTTATACTGTTTAGCCCTAAAATACTGGCTACCATTACACAACACACTACACAGGAAGCAGTTCTGCATTGGGAGATTATATACTGTGGAAAGAATTTTGGCTTTCTGAATGATGCCAATTATGCAATCATATACATTAACACAGTGCACAAACTAACCAGCTCATCCATACTAGCTGTAGTCTTTTGATTTTTTTTTCCCCATTGCTTTCTACTGCAGTAGCAATCATAACAATTTACAAGACTGCTCTGACATCAAAAAGTAAAACACCTAAGAAAGGCTTTTTACTTCAAATATTTATTTTATTTAAAGCCAGGTCTCTGGGATGACCACTCAAAGCAGGCACCTGCTAGAGTGACATTAGTGAATAACTCAATTTGTACAGGACAACTTTGGAATGTTGCATTTTGCAAATTAACACTCTCCTGATTCCCTCGGAGCCTTTCTTTATGTGAAGACGACAAAAATAATTGATAACAAGCCCGTCCCAGAATTCCTCCAGGCTCTCCATCCCAGCTACGTTGCTGTATTTCTTGTTCCCTTACATTCTTCCGTCAGGAGGTGGGAGGAGGAGCAGGTCCAGGGGTAGAGGGCAGACCTCTGTCTGCAACTGCCCCTCATCTCCTTACTCCTGGATGCAGTCTTCCCCCCGTCACCTCTCTCCTGGGGCACCCTCTGGCACTACACCTGGATGTCAAGTCTGGAAGGAATGCCTGGCAGGGAGCAATCAGGACGCACTTTGTCATCTGGCTTCATCAGGGTTTCTGATAGCCACCACAAAGAGAAAGCAAGGAGCACTTTAGTCAAATTCAGAAATAGAACCATAGAATCATTTTGGTTGGAAGAGACCTTTAAGATCATCAAGTCCAACCATTAACCTAGCGCTACCAAGTTACCACTAAACCATGTCCCTCAGCACTACATCTACATGTCTTCTAAATACCTCCAAGGATGGCGACTCAACCACTTCCTTGGTTTCAAAGTGCCACTCTGAGGTGCACTGGGGGTCTCTGCTCTTCCTCTGCGCTGACTGAGACCCCTGCAGGTGCTGGGGCTCACTTCAAGCCCAGTAAGTCAGCCTATCAAGGACGATGAGCAGCTCACCCAGGCAAAGCTCATGCTTGGACAAGTTAGTGTTTTCTAATTGAAAAACTGGGAAAAAAGTTTTTTCACACCTTTGCTTGTTCACTGTTTAGGAGGCCTCTGTAAGAAGTATCAGAAAAATTTGTTTTGTCAGAGCAATGGATGTTTCAGCATTTGCTGCTAGAAGATATATTTTTCTGGGGGGAAACAAAAAGGTTTTTCTGCCCATTGTTCTCATGAACACCTGTGATATGACCAGTGCAGAGCTATCTTCCTTTCTGTAGGAGACGACATCTGTAGACAAAAAAATTGGGATTTTTTTCTGCTTCTCTCAGCAGTTTACAAGAAAGTAACATTGATCAATGAGATCAAACTGGCTGATAACAAACCATTTTTTTCCCCTTGACTCCATTGTTGACTTGACTTAAAACTGTTGTGAGTGGTTGTGTTAATTGGTACTTTTGTATTTATTTTTACTAGTGTAGTAGTTTAATATACTCTTTATTAATTATATTTGTAATCTCAAATCAGTTTGTGCAATTGATTTAATTTTGTTTTCCATATTAAAGCTATTTTGTGTTGATTTTAGCATTCTCTCATCATTTTTCTTTAGTGTGTTGTTCTCTCTTTTCTTCATCCTTTTACTTCCTTTTAGTAAGACTTTACTTTAGAGTCTGGTCATAACATCTTTATCCAGTGCTGTTTTCCTGTTCCCTGTTCTTGAATATACCTATCTTGCTTCCACCTGAAACTTATTCCTTGTGTGAGTTGTGTTTTACCCTCCCTCCCCTCAAATACTGAGGAATATTCAATCCTTATTGATTTAGAGGGGCATAAGAAATTCCTGTCTGCAATCGGAATCAAAGCCAAAATTGTAAAAGGGCATTTGTTTTACCCTTACTCTAATAACGTTTATAATATTTATCAACCTTATATGTTAGTCATTAAATAAAACCCCTAGAGGGAGACGTGATCACAGATGGATTATTGTAATGCCTCATCACTCTGATCTTTTCACAGTAGCTGAAGTAATTTCCTTAGGTCACTTTGCATAGCCTGTTACTTGATAATTGAATAGTGATAACGTTATTGTTTGTAGGTGTCTAATCAGTTTTTTCTTCTTTTAAAATAAGGGCTTTTTTTTTTTTTAATTTGGCAAGGGGAGACTTATTGGAGGAAAGGAGAAACATCCTCTTTGGCCTTTTTTTATTTCTTTTATTTTTAAACCTCAGTCATGGTGATATGTTATAGAATCTTGAAAAAAAAACCCAAATAAAAAATTCACCCTAAATAGTGACATAGCTCGCTAGCATTGCACCCTACCACCCACCCAGACTGTCTCTCTCTGGCTGTGTTCTGCACCAAGTAATCTGCATATTTGTGATTTCATTTGTAATGCTTCTACTGCTGGTTTGAAAGGCACAGCAATGCACTCTGAAATGTTTCATTTATCAGTTCTCTGTGTGTGTTTATGCAAAAAAGATTATCCTAGCATACTATATTGTTTGGGTGTCGACAGGATAATTAAACTGTGGTATGATCCTGTTAATTCAGTTTCCTTAAACATAATTTATTGTTTAGATGTCTTCAGCCATTTTCTTACAAATGTTTTAGGGTCTTTTTTGATTGTTTTTTACATTCTTTCCATTAAATTATCTTACAAAATATTTGTCTTTTACCTTACAGTGAATAATCAATATTTTATTTTCCTCTGGTAGTGTGGATTTCAATATTTTTTACTGACCATATGGAAAATGGGGGTTAAATTCTGTTCTTTAAATTTCTCAATTGTTTTGTTATATTTGGGTCCCAAAATTTCACAGAGAAGTTCAACCTCTAAAAAGCAAACACATGTTTTAATAATGCTGAGTGGAATATTCTCCTGTAGATGTGCATACTTTTTTCTTAGCTTTAAATAAAACAATATGCAAAGACATTCAAATGAAGGATAACTTCTGTGTAATAGCAGTATGTTTTTAAGGGTTATGATCAAGCTGGTGTTTTCTTGCCTGCTTCCTACTCTGATTTCAGGCCAGTGAAGAAGGAGGTGCCTTACTGATACCAGATCTCTCATGAGATATGTGATCCTGAGGAGTTCCTTTAAAAATCCCTCCTTGAGTGTTAACATCCTTCTGACCTCCACCAGTCCTGTTAGCTTTTTCTTCCTTTTCCTTCCATTTTGGCAGATAATATGTTTTCTGCCTCTCTCCCCCTCCCCATTTCTCCCCCTCTCCCCCCCGCCCTCTGTTGGGGGTGAAGGGGAATGTCTGTCTTTTTTGCTATGATTCTACTATTGCTTTTTGTGTGCCACCTCCTCCACCAAAACAAAACCACAAAAAAAGCTTTGGGTTTAAGTTTTCTGAAACCTGGAGATGTATTGTGGAATTACTGGTGTGGGGACTGGCAAAGGATTTGATGCTTTTAGGCTAATGCATATGTCAGACAGACTGGACTCATAGTAGAAGGACCTGTAACTGTAGACAACAAATATCCACCCAGAAGCTAAAAATATTTTGCTAGCCTTCTCCAGTTAACCAAGGTCTTCAAGAAAGGTGGAGAGTTGTCCTAATCTCTTTCTAACTGGTGGAGATGAAGGACCAAATGAAGCGAGTGATTTGCCCCACGAAGGTGGGGTCTAAACTGCCTTTAGGCTATGTTTGTCATCCTACATTAGTGGTGCAGGAGGCTCAAAAGAGCTGCTCTCCTAGCCTAGGCACAATGTCTGGGGTCTCTCAGGAAAAGGCATCCTCCAGAAGGCACACAGGCTGCTGATGGTTTTTTTTTTTGTTGTTTTTCTTAATCTTTGATTGGAGCTTGATGTGTTGGTGAGACTACCTGTATTCTTAGTCACTTAACCACTCCAGGGACTGTCTCATCCTGCTTTGCACGTGTTTTATGAGGCCGAGAAGATGCCTCCAGCAAATTTTCCCAACTGTCAGCTTTTGCTGGAGTGTGTTGTCCCATCATGGTACAAAGCGGTCCCAGGCATCTACCATTCCAAGCACAGACTGGCAGCACGAGGAAGGAGCTTTCTGAAAAAGGGGTGTTCTTGGATCACGGATTTCCAACAGAGGCAAAGTTTAGACTTTATTCTATACTGTCCTTTTTTAATTTTTATTTTTTATGTTTTTTTTACACTCCTTGGGTTTGCTTCTAGGCATCTTGTGTTTATGAAGCTGGTATTTAACAGTGAGAAATTTTAAAATTTTAAGGTGACACCTTATATGATCTATTAAATCTAAAGAAAATACTTGGTTGTTGCCTGGTTCATCAATCACAACATCACTGAGGAGGAAAGGCGAGGAAATATTAATGTCTAGGGCTGTGGCAAACCTGACGTTCCACTCTAAGAAAGTTAAGGCTGTTGCTATAAACCTGCTGTAGTGCAGGAGAGCAGTCAACTGCTTAATTACATAATTTATCTTTTCTACTTTGATTTTTATTTTATCTAAATAATCTCAGTGGTCTTTTTGCTCCAGACTTTCACTTTGATTCAAATCTTTTAACTATATAAATATTTCATGCTGGATTTGATTAATCAAAGGGATGAGACATAATTTTCCCTTTGTTTTGAATTTGTTATCCGTTTAGGACCAAACTTTCCCCTTGAATAAGCATTACAGGGATAGTATTTAGCCATTGAAAAGAACAGGGAAAGTAATTTAAATAGAAGTATCAATTAATTGTTCAGAGACATTTTATTAATATTTTTGATTATGTTGAGTTGTCTGTTGCCCAAAGATATTTCAGTTCTTTGAAGAACTGTAGAGAAAACTGGGGCTTTAAGTGGTCTGTTGCAGACAATGGAAAGAGGGCTTTAGAAGAATGTGAGGCACAAAAAACTAGCTTCAAAATTCACAAATAAGTTATTTAAACTTACTAAAACATGAAAGAGAACATGATGAAAAGGAAATGCACAACACCCAGCTGAACAGGTATAAATTTTTCTTATTTTACATGCAAACTCCATGAAAGTTTTCACTTTTGGCATTATTACAGTAAAGGTTCTTAAAGGTGAAGCAGTCTGAAGGGGGGACATATAGAACGGTGAAGGAAAGGAAGAGGAGGATCTCCCTTGGACAGATAGTTTCACGGTCTGCTTTTGTGTGTCTTCTTTCATCGCTTTGTTGCAGCTGATGCTGATCCCTCCAGGACACGAGATCCTACACAGAGCAAGCCCAAGCCTGATCCAGTATGGTATTTTAAATGTAGCATCTTTTCTCTTGTGTCTCAGTGACACCTCCTTTTGTCCATTAAAAAGGTGGATTATGAAGCACCAGTTTCAGCCTGTTTTGTCTTGTGTAATGCACAATGAAGCCCTGACAAATGACACCCTTATAGGCAGAAATATCAGAAGTGTTATTCGCTGGGCCCTTATAGAAGACCTTCGAGTGCACAGCATGTATGTATGTAGGAGCTGCAGCACCCCAGAGACCTGGAGGAAGGAGTGACATGCCAGAGGAGAGTAACGGTCACCTTTGTACGAACCAAATGAGCGAGTCCAGTCTTAGCTATGCCAATAGGTACAGGTATAGCAAACGTAAAGCCCAGCCTAGATCTTTATACCTATCTCCATCCAGTCTGGTTACATCTACCCAGACTGGTTATGCAGTGCTCAGTCTCACTTCTGAGTGCGATCGACTTGCAGCCCTACCGACCAGCTTGTCGTGAGATAAACCAGTTTACTTGACAGGAGACTTCTCAAGTGCTAAAAGAAATTTTGTATCTGGCTGACATATTCAGCACTTTGCCAGGCACAACGCAGCAGCGCTGTCTCCCCTGAAAAGCAGGAGAAATTTCCGTGGCTATTATACTTTGTCAGTTCCCCTTATCACTTCAAGTAGGCTGAGTCTAAGGAATTTTGACTAAACTTGCAAAAAATGTTTCCTTCTTTCCTTCCCATTCTTGTTGTAGGAGCGAGATAATGGTATCTATTTAACCTGAGATTCAAGAAGTGTCTCTTGTCCTGTGCCTATTGATCTGATAAACTGTTTCTGTGCTCCTTTACCCACACAGCTAAGGGCATAGGTCTTTGCCTCACCGCCGTGAAGTGCTTGCAGGGGCAGACTGTTTGTCACCTTGTCATTTCAGTGGGGGCGCCCACTGGGTGCTGCTGCAGTGCAGGCTTCCTCCTCTTTCCCTCTAGTATTACCGGTTTCAGTAGTAAATAAACCTTAACCAGGAGGCATCTTGTACTTTCCTTCCCTCGGATGGCTAACTGACGTAATCTCTTTGAAAGTGCTGATGCCATCTCTGTCCAAGCCAAGCGTAGGCAGACTCAATTGCAAGCCTGGCAGTTCTGGCTTAGAGGTGTTGTAGAAGTCCATTCCTGCAGAGCCGGCTGTGGGGGCAGGCCTGTGCCTGTTTGCTGGGGCCCTCACAATTTTAGCCATTTTTCTGGAGACAAAATACTTCAAAAGCTTTCTTTTCAGAACAGTATTTAGGCAGTTCATAGAACTTGTCTGATTCCCCCCCCCCCTTCTATTCTCACATTTTTCTTTTTTTTTGTTCTTTGGGTATTTCTCTTCTTTATTTTTATATCCATAACTTTCATCAACCTTCCCCATGCTCTCCCTTGCAACTTTTAGTCTGAGCTTGCTTCTGCTTCCTGTAAAATATGATGTTCACTTGGATCATGTTTTACCATTAAGTAACATATAATTACATATCGTCTTTGACTTGTCTCAGTTTCAATTAGGTTTTGATATATCACTTGTTCTGTTATTCAGCTAATCACTTTCTTCCTATAGAACATTGCAGAGAAATATCTTTTTAATAAAAGACACTGAAATCTCATTTTTGTTGTTGAATGTATCCAAGTAGCTTACACATTATTTTCCACCACAAAATGCATCTGGATTGTCAGCATTGTGTGTATGTGTGTGTATTATAGCACTGCAATTATTTTCCAGGGATCTTAGTCTGTTTGTGTCTGCCATTAAGATGAATGTGTACCAGATGCTGTTTAAAAATGAAGCACTATTGTATAGGCTGATGGATGAAAAGTTTGTCAAAAGTAGTGAAAGCTTCTACAGGGGATACAAAGCAGCTGGAAAAATTCATTGTTATGTGCTGCTAGTATGAGTCTCTAGTTCAGCTGTGCTGCATTTTGATTAGAAAGTTAGATTCTATGGAAGTGTCAAACATAGTTCCTGGTATTCTATATTTTTATGGTATTTGCAATTTGGTATTCACCTCTTTATTCTCAGCCAGTAAATCTACCATTTTTACAAGAATGTCTGTTAAGAAGCAGTATAACATAATAAAAATTGGCAAATGTGAACTGCGTCTATTACTTCAAAGTGAATGTCTTGTCGGCCAATGGAAATTAAAATGCCCTGTTGATTGTTTCACTTGTATTTGTAGAGAATAGCTTGTACAGCAGATGAACAATGCCAAAATTATTTTTTTTTCTTTTTAGTTCTCTATTATGTTACCAACAATACTGTTCTCTGCTTCAAAGTACGGCTATAATTAGAAATGTGATTATGTAAAAGTGGCACGATCTTATTCGGTCCTGCTTCTTCCAGTGCTTAGTCCTATTATGCCTATTTTTGCTTTCCAGATAGCCAAGTTTCTCCTAGGGCTGTGCCAACTAGGAAAAATTTGTTTCTTGCACAGACTTTATTCTGTACTAGCACCTGTCTCATCTATATGCAGGAACTCGTCAGCTCCAGTGCTTGAGATTTCTTCTTCCTGAATCTCCAAGTGCCTTTTGTCCTGCTCTGTGATGCCCATTTATCTGGCTGCCTCCCACATGCCAGACACCTTTCCCTATTGCTTTAGGAGTGCCTCTCTTACTTTTTTCTTTCTAGGGATTCCCAGAGCCGCTCTCTTTTGAGGTGGTCTCTCCTGGTGGTCAATACCAAGATGATATTTAGAAGATAATATTTTCATACCTTATATCTTCTCAAGATATCAAAAGAGAGAAGAAAAAAAAGGTCCATTTTGTGCTCTAAGCTATCATAAGACTAAGAGGCAGAGGTAGAAAAGGCACTTTATGACTTAGCATTGGGATTGCAAGTTGTTTCTGCAGGGCAATGGCATCCATCTTTTGCAAACAAAGACTAACCTTGAAATCTGTCTCATCGATGCTCGCTTGGGCCTTGATGCACTATGGTCACCTTTTCAAAAACTTACTCCTTACCAGACTTGCTTTTGAAAATCATGTCAGAATCTACTGCATTCAAGATAGTGAAATATGCAAGTTTCTGTGTTTGTGTCAACCAAAATTGGCAAGTTTTTTTACAAGTGAGCAGTATATGCAAATGTACAGCAGAGTGGTGGTATTGGTAATGTCTCCTACTGTTTATCGGAAAACAAAAATCATGCCTTATGCTGATATGCTTTCAGACAGAGAGGGTTAGGAAGGCATTTTGGATTTTTGGATGAAAAGTTGAGGAGCCTTCAAGCTCTCTGGGTAATAGCTGAATAGCCCACGGCAGAAGTGTTCAGAAGAATGATGGCTAATCTTGTGTTCTGACCAATACCGACTTTTTTCAGTGTTACAGAATCTGCAGTTTAAGGCTGGAAGGGTGACTATAGTCACATGGATGGCAGAACCAAGATTACTCTAAGTATGCTTTGTACTTAGGTTTATAGGTCTTTGTTAGAAAGACCTGACCAAATTATATGCTGTATTTATTAAGTTGTATCTGTATTAAGTATAGGTATGTATTTTTATTAAGGAATTACAGTGACTTTTTTCATTGTTTGCTCAGTTCTTTGTATTACTTTATAAACTGTTTTGCCATGGAAAGACTGTAAAAATAAATTTATAAATGCTAACTGAAACTGCATGTGTTCCAGGCAGAAATTTAGTTGCTAGAAATTTCGTGGAAGTAGATTACTGCTGGATTTTTGCTGGCCTTACAACGAATGCTGCATCAGCAAATGCAAAAGTGATCAGATCTGTTTCAGTTTACGCTACAAAGGGATTTGCTGTTTTACTTTTGGATGTAAACCACTTAGTGTGTTTAATCTGGTGATATTGTCTTCTAAAATGAGAAACATTTTATTAGAGCTTGCCTTAGGATCCAGATGTTTTGATTACCTTCCCTAGGCATTGCGTTTGATTTTGTGGCAAGTAACAGTCAAATTGGTTTGTGTGTAGCTGAAATTTCATAGGTTGCTCAAGGTCTGTTCTTTTTCTTTCTTGTCTTGCAGTTTTCAGTGAAGATCTACATGCCAGTCTATACTTTGTCAATGCATCTCTGCAAGAGGTAGTGTTTGCTAGCACCACAGGGACATTGGTACCCTGTCCGGCAGCGGGGATCCCCCCCGTGACGCTCAGATGGTACCTAGCAACGGGCGAGGAGATCTACGATGTCCCAGGGATCCGCCACGTCCACCCCAATGGCACTCTCCAAATTTTCCCCTTCCCTCCTTCAAGCTTTAATAACTTAATCCATGATAACACTTACTATTGCACAGCTGAAAATCCTTCAGGGAAAATCAGAAGTCAGGATGTTCACATTAAGGCCGGTAAGTACAGTCTTTTATTGGCTTCAAATGGGCATAAGGAGGGAGGAAACTTGGGTGTTCCAGACAGAGTAGCAGAAGCTGTGAATCAAACGAGATTGGCCAGAAGCATAACCTCTGAACTCTTCTCGATATTAAGTAAAATACTGGATTCTTCCCTCTCCTCCCTGCTTTGGTTTCTTTTGGTGGTGAAAAGTTAGTTTTCCAAAGATCATAATGAGCTTCAGCACAAGTATAAGGAAAATGAACTGATAATGAAATCATTAATCAGACCATGCTTACTCATTAAAGACCTGTGAGAGAAAAAGATGCAGTCTTTGGATTTTGTATAGGGGCTGGAAGAAAAGAGGAATGCTTGCCTCATCACATCCCTTCTCATTTGCTTGTATTCAGTTGTGCTTTGTTTTGAGAGAGAAACTTGTATTCTGTGTAATGATTCAGCAACTGATGTTGGTCCATAGGCAATGCTTTCTGTTTAAGCTAAAACATGCAAATGAGCATAATGGTTTTGCGTCTGTTTTCTGTACTGACTGTGTGCAGAGTTGGTCAGCCAGCGAGAGAATTAGAGTGGGATCAAAATCAGGCCTTTTGTTACAACACATAAACACATGATTGCATAGTTTTTGAAGGTTTTGTCTACCCACTTCAGTTAATTAAGATATTCAAACAAACAAACAAAAGCTAGTCTGGTAGCTGACCCTTGGCTAATGCAGATCCTCATAACCTCTTTGTTGTTGGTGGAGCTATGCTAGTCTTTGCTCAGAAGAGAAGTATCTTTCCTTTGGAGATATGCCTTCACAGGAGTTATGTAGGGAAAACTGAACAGTTAGCAAGTAGATTTGTCTGTGACTCTCTTTTTAAATAAGAGAATGTATTCCCTTCTTTTTAACGATAAATTAACATTCAGAGATCTGTAGTTTGTAGACAATTAGAAGGCAAGAATACAGGTTGCCATGACATTCATGTGTCAATAAAATTTTAGTCTAGAAAAGTGGGTTTTCTTGCACAAGAAGTGACTAGTAGAAGCAAGTTCACATGTTGTGTATATGTGGATTTTCTATAATGGTCTATGCTTCTTCTGAAAATGTTTAGTTGTCCACAGATCAAAAAGTTTGAAAACCAAAGATTCATAAGAATACATAGTAACCAACGTTACGTTTGGAACTCTGTTCTGGGTTTTGTGCTTTTGGCTTTATTTTAATGGATTCGTGGACAAGTTGTCTGGCAGAATTATATTTTGAGAGAACATAATATTTTTTTGTCCTTTGTGGATTTGTTAATGTATCTCAATTTTGAGCACCTTTTGGGCAGCAATTTTTCCAGTATTAGTTTCCAATTTTTCTATTTCTTAGATAAACTAATGTGGTGATGTAGAGCAGGCTAAAACTTGCAACATTGATAGCTAAGGCTCTGAACTGGTGTTTGTTTAGTTGTAAAAGTGTTTGATATGGATGACAGGATGCAGCTACGTGTATTGCTCAGCATTGACCCATTTATCTGTGGAACCCCAAAAGCAGTCTTCCTCCTCTGCTTGAGAAATAAACCTCGCAAATGGAAGAAGGACGTGAAAAAAAGGCTTTGCAGTAGGTGGCTGTAGCTGCTTGACTCATAAGCTAACAACTTTTTGACTAAGTCAGAAATGCCCCTTTTAACGCTTTTCCCTCCCTTTTTGCCTTTTACCCTTGATCCATTCATTTCTCAATATGATTCAATTTCTCAGTTAATCTGAGGTTTGGATAACAAGTTAAACAAGTCCCCTTCCTTCGTATGAACTGATATTGTGTGTCAGAGCTGTCATTGTGCCTGATGGCAGACAATAGCTATGAGCGAGTATCTTTTCTGGAGGCTTGTGTAATCCCCCAGTTATAGGAAAAGACAATTTTTGAGAGTCTTCTGTGCATGGCAGTAAGTGTATTTTATGTGTAGATGATAAATCCTGTGTTGCTCAAGTATGAAGTGAAAAACTTCATTTATTTGTGCATTACTTTCAATTATACTTCTGTTCATGTGAAGTTTGTACACAGCTTCAGATTGGCCCTAATTAGCACGATTTTTGGGAGACCTGTTCTAATATCTTTATTTCTCCTTTCCTCATCCTCCCAGTGCTCTCCAACAGCAATAGGATTTCCTAGTGATACAGAAGCAACCAGTGGAGCATCTGCCGTAGCACAGTCATACAAAGACTAAAATAGCTCTGCCTGTTCTCAGTCAGCTTGAGAAAGCCTGCAGCTTGTTTACCTGCTTCTCCAAGAATATGGGTAGCAGGTATAAGGGTTCCAGCTCACAGATGATTGTAATTGTGTTTTTTGCATGCAATTTTGCACATAATGCAACACACATCCCCAATCCCCCAAAAAATGTAATGCGCACACCTAGACACCCAAACCAGTCCTCTTAGAGGCCAGTCCCACATGGGAGTAATGGTGCATATCTTCATTTCATCTTCAAGCTTTCCAGTGCAGTCGTGACAAGGAAGAATATATGTTTTTACCAAAGACTGAAATTCTCATATAAATTCATGACTCAGGGACTTGGGTTTTAAAAAAAAATAAAAAAAAAAATCAACAAATCATTCATGGGAACTGGCAAAACTATGATCTGGAAATAACTGAGGGGTCTCTGAAGTCAAAATAATGTAAACTTTTTAAGTAAGCAAATTAATAATTCTGTATTTGCTCGTATGTAAATGATCAACTGGACAGATTTTTCAAAATGGCCAACTTTTCTGAAAAAATACAAATAGTTTTATCAGTGTCTTAAGATATGGCTGCTGAACAAGCCTTTTCTGTAAATGATGCTTGGAGCATGAGCATTAGACAAAAGTCAGCCTCATTAAGATGATCTCTGTGCCATTCCCTCCAGTGTAGAACAATACTAGGGGTCTGCTTCATCAGAGGGCAGCCAGTGTTGTAAAGTCACTGCATTAAAAGTGCTTATAATATCAGTTCAGCAGTTATAACAGGGCTAAGAAATTTTACCTTTGATTAAAAATATATTATTTACTTTTTAAAAAACTAGTGGTGTCTATCCTATCATAGAAGATGGATTTGTTTTGATTTTTAAAAATATATTTGATTTACAATTAAATTTATTTACTTTTGGTTAGAGTTCCTAACTGTTATACTGCTACGGTGTTGTTTGGTATGGAGAACTTCAGTCTTCCTTTTTGCAGTGGTAGCACTGGACCTGAAAACTTGATGCTGTTTGCATTTGTGAAAACTATAGTTACGTTTCAGTACTCTGCCTTTTTTTCTTGAAATACATTATAAGTAGGGCTGACTTTTAGAAATTCCAGTGCTCCTGGTGTATAGAAATACCTTTGTAAACTCTGCAAAGTATTTACTGACTCTTCAGTCTAGAATCAATGTGGTTAAACGTAATTGGTGGAGCTTGGTTTATGTTTGTGGGCAGGATATTGTAGGCAAGAAATGTCGCTGTAATGTGCCAGTTCAGTATTGCTGACTTGGTTACACTGCTGCACTGGGATTGTTCTTCCCAATAACTTTTACCCTCAGGCATATGTATGCCTCAGACACACGCATCGCTTTCCAATACATTCATCTCTATTTTCATTGAAACTGTTTTGTCACTTCAAGATATGTAACTTTGTTCGCCATCTCAAGATATATAACTATGTTGGCTGTGGTGATTTCTTTTTTTGCACCTTCACCTTGTGGTCCCATGGAGAGTCTATGTTGCTGTTTGTCCTTCCTGTCTTACACATTTACTTCTTGTACTAGACAACATCTGTTTCTTCTCTGCTCTACCACCTTCTCCATTAACTGCTGCTCATAGGATTTTTCACCTCTCATTCTTCATTGAATTGTTTCTGTGCCAGCATTTTCCTTCTTTCCATTTTCCTACCCGATGCAACTTCATCTCATCGCAGCAACATTAGATTGGTGTAAAGGTTTTCTTATGTTCTTTTTTGTCTTCATCCATTAAATTAATTCTTCCAGATGCTAGACGAATCATATCCTGGATCAAAGTGTCTCCATGCTGTTTTTTAATACAACTCTGAATCATAGTTTCTGTTTTCTTACCATTAACCTATTTCTTTCAGTGCTGGTCAATTGAATGTAGCTCTTATCTTACCTACTACCATTTCTCTGTGTTTCTGAGACACCTTGCTTTTTCTCTGGCTGTCACCTCCATCAATTTTCTCCTTCGGTTCTCACTTCTTCAAAATCCTAAATGACACTGACCTTCTGCCCTCTGCATGTCTAATTCACACACAGTACTTGTATGTTCTTTGTACCCTTTGATAGAGCAGAAAGCAATTTGTGATGGGAAACACGGCATGATAAACTACAGAAGTAACAGAAGGCATAACACCATTTACCCATATAAATATGCACTTCATACAAGTCTTTCTCCTTGCCCTCAGAATTAGGTAGGGGAAGAACACAGAAATACAGTGAAATGCAGATTTTGGAGGAAAAAAAAGATCCGGGAATGCTTTCATGTTAATTTGCAATCAGCCTTGCAAAACTCTGTAATTTCCTGAGACAAAAGAATTCACAGCCCGAGTAACCTCTTTGGGGGAACTTTGCAAGGCTAACTGAGGAAGTGGATGGGATCTGTGATTATGACTTGTTTAATGAAACCTCTTCTTCTATCTTCAGTTTTACGGGAACCCTATACAGTCCGTGTGGAGGACCAGAAAGCCATGAGAGGCAATGTAGCAGTGTTCAAGTGCATTATCCCCTCCTCTGTGGAGGCATACATCACTGTTGTCTCATGGGAGAAAGACACAGTCTCGCTTGTCTCAGGTAGGCTGTTATGGCTTTCTTTTCCAATTGGCAACGGCAGCTATGGTTCCTGGTTTTGCCCCAGATGCCTGATATTTACTTTGAGTCAATTATAGCTGAATGGTATGTCATCCTTCCAGTAATGTATTTCACATTAGCATTGCTGCATCCTTATAACTGTGTGTGACATGAAGGGTTTGGACAGCCCTACTTTTTCTAGCATGCTTGAGGGGAAAATAACATGTTTTTTGTTTTATACCAGACATAAAACCAGCTTCCTCATGTGGTGGCAATGGCTTCACATTTTAACTTTGATAAGGAACTCCTACATGCCAAAGAAATTTGAGGGTCATAAAGCATGTGTTGGGTTGTAAATGTTTTTCAGTAGTAATGTTACTTATGGATTAGAAGAAATACTAACTCTAAATTTGTTTGGTTATGTTTAAATGAGGTGTGTAATCGATATTTATACTTTCCTAACATTTTAATCTCGAATATCTTCATAGATAGCACTGGAGGCTTAAGCACATGGTAAACTGTGCTGTAAGCCAAACATATTGAAGGGAAACAATCTATTCTAAAGCAGTTATATGCATTAATCGGTTTACTGACAAAGTGAGGAAGTGTGAGGCATTGTTCAGGAAGTACAGGGGATTCAGGCAAAGAATATGCAACATTTTAAAGCATAAAAATTGTAAGAAAATCATGGGAGAAAGTATATGTGGGAAAAATATTTTCAGTGTAGTACATATCTAAGTTATATATTACACACGGTGCAGCTGTTGTTACACATACTAATGATTTATGTGTACAGAAATTTGAAATACATTGTTCCAGGGTAATGCAGAATGGAAAAAAATAGTTTGAGTCAAATGTTGTTGCACAGTATATTTAAGAATGTGTTTGTGTTTATGATCCTACAATGTGTGGAAATGCTTTTGTAGTTCTCAGTATATTAATAATCTTTCCTTTCTGATAAATGTGGCATTGATGGAAATATCTGTCTTTCCAGATGACTCATATTATAGATTTTATTTCTTTGTGTTTTATTGATTCCTTAGATAAGCGTCTTCTGGGTTTTTTTTTTTTTTTGTTTTGGTTTTTTTTGTTTGGTTTTTTTTAAATATATTTCAAATGGCTTTCTAAGGATTTGGTAGATATTTAAGTACCATGTAATTGATGATCAGCTGTCCTATACTACTGGTGCACTGTTTAAGCTTGGTAAATCCACTTCCTTGTTATGCTCTTGGATTTTGGTATGGCATATTATTTTTGTCATTGAGCAACTGAAACTGAGTGTGTTTCCATGAAGACGTCTGCAATATTTGAATTGTAGGACTCACCAATGCTTCAGCCAATATAGTCAGGTCAGAGTTGTATTTAGATATACAAACAAGCTTCCCATTACTCTGTATAAATGACAAAGAACTATGCTTAGGATTATCTAAACTATGTTTAGGATTATCTAATGCAACATTGAATGAATGCGTCTACTTTTCTTCATCTTAAAATAGGCTACTACCTGATGCATGTACATCTGTATGTGTGAGTATTGGCTGGAGGAAAAGAACATGTATACCTGTATGGTTAACTATCTTAATATTTTTTAAAGTTTATTCATTCTGTATTATAAGAAAGCATGCATATTTTATCTGTCAACATACATTGCGTCCTCTGAATCTGATTTTTTTTTTTGACTTGAGCATTAATACCTAGTACCTATGTGATATCTTTGAGTGGTTCAATCCTGCTCTTCACCTTGGAATCAGGAGGAGGGCATACAGGTCTCTAACACCTTCTTTAGGGAAGAAGGTGTGGCATTTCTGCAGACCATCATGGCTGCTATTTTAAGTTAATTTCATTCTGGTTAGTCTATATTGATTTTAACTCCAAACTTTTGGGGGATAAAAGTGGACCTAAATTGAATCTTTTTTTTTTCCTTAATGCAACTTCTGACTGTGGTTGACTACAATCATTAAAAATCTATTACAAATTTCAACACTTAAAACCCAGTTTCTAATGATCTCACAATCCCTTAATTCGACAGTTAGAAATCTAAATGGAAATAAAACATAATTCATTAAAACTGATGCTATTAAAAAAATCTCCATTTATCATATTGGATCACATCACAGAAAAGATTTCGTTTCGGAGATGAAATCACAGGTTAGATTACAGGTCGATGCTCTTTGTCATGCAAGGGCAAAAGCAAGGTGGGAAAACATTGCTCCAGTTTAACCACAACAATTGCAAGATTTATTTGTTCACCATTTATACTCTTTAACTGCAGCTTAATAGTGAGAGCATTTAAAAACCAGAACCCACATGTGTTTCATAAAACAATTGCCTTGAGTTTTACCCATAATCAATTTTGCAATAATCTGGCCATGAACTCAAACGGTAGATATTGATCAAGCTTGTCATCTTAGAACACCAGTGCTGATGAATAGGATGCAAGACATAACGTGACTATTGAGCTGTTCTCCATTAATGAGGAAATGCATATGCTTGCTTATACAGCCACTGCTAGTAAGTTTTTTTCCTGTATGCTAGACCAGATTCAGTGGTATGCTTTTTATCTCCCCATTTAATATCGGAAAACATCAAGTTCTGATGTTTTTTGATCTTGTTTCTTAATGTAAGTGAGGTATTGGTTACTCATTAACATCAGTAAAAATGAGAGCCATCTTGACGGGAAACCTCAACTGTGAACGAGCAACAATATAAAAAGATATACACTCACAGAGCGATGATTATTGTGGTTTGAGGTGGACAAGGCTTTTGTCAGAAAACTATAGTGCTTACTTGAAAAGAAAGAAAAGAGAAAAAGGAAGGGGGAGAGGGAGGAAAAAGATGAGAACAACACTTTCACTGAAATGATACATCCATTCCAAATAGAAAACACCAGTAGCCCAGGAAGCTTACGCCTTACAGGAGGGAATGGGAGACCCCCTACGACAGGAAGCAGGGCAGCTTTTCAGTGGGAAAGGTTCATATGCAAGTGGTCCAACAGAGAAGTTTTTGAGGTTTTTTTCCTGAAAGGCTTAAACCTCAATGCAATACTTCCAAGTACAATTTAGAGTAAAAATTTCATATACCTGTCTATCTGCAGTCCCATTCTGACTACTAGGATAGAGATCTGTAGATGAACAAAAATCCTTTATTTCAGCTGTTACTTATTGTTGTAGTTAACAGTTCTCTTTTTATGTAAATTCAACGTTTTAAAGAAAAAAGCAAAGTGGTTTTACTTTTATAATGTAAAAAAAAATAATCTAGCTTTTTAGAGTGTTTAAGAGGCGTATTCCTTGATGGAGACGTTGAGATTTTTTGTTCTTGCAACGCTGCACTATCCCGGACATATCTGCTTTTGTCTGTGTGCTTAGTTCTCAGAGAGCACAGTGATGTCCATAGTAATTGAAGTGCGTAATAAATATGGCTGGGCAAAAGCATTTTCTGTTTCCTGGCTGCAATTTTATGTCATGCCTCCAGGTTATTGTAAAGTAATTGAGAGTTGAAACATATTAAAACATATTGCTACAGTGTTTCCAAGGAGTGTCCAGGTAGGTCAGACTCCCTAGTCAATAAAGAGGAAGGTGCCCATGTTTGGAACCAGAAATACTGAATTCTGTGAAGTTTCCATGTGCAAGGTCAGCTATGGACTGAAAAGGTGTGCATGTGCTTGTCTGTCTGTCAAGGGAACAGCTAAATAATTGGGGTTTTGCTCCTACACTTTGTCTTTCAATGTGACAGCAAATCTGAGGCCAAAAAGCTTTTTCGAGGTGTCCTCTAGAGGCCAAGGTAGCAGAAAAAGGTTTTTAAAGCAAGGCAAAAACAATTATTTGGATGAATCTATTTCGAGGAAAAATAGAAAATCCCGACTTCCAACAACAAATACACAGAAATCTTTTCATACTGGAAAGATCAATTTTGAATAATAATTGTTAGATGAAGTATTCAGCCACCTCCACTAGATACAGCTGGGTTACAAACTCTCATGATACAAAGGGACAGCAGCAGACCTCTGCAGTTGTCAGTCTGCTACAAATGCATAAAGTGTATTTTATTTGCCCATCTGTGTCTTTTACAAAAGCAATCGAACTTTCCAGTGGTGTGTGTCTTGCCTAACAATCTCTGAGATGTTGGCAAAATAGAAGGACCAGCGTAACTCTGAGAAGTCTTAAGGGGCTCACAAAGTGCAGGTTACTGCTCTGCCAAGCTACACGGCTGTAACTTCGGGATCTCTTTTCTGAAGAAGCGTATACTGTCAGTTGACCTGAAACTGAGTCTGAAATTCATTTGAATTACAATAAGTCGTGCAATGATGTGCAGTTTTCTCTTGTATCGGTAACCAGCTCTTACACATTTTCATTATATGACACTAAATATAAGAGCTTAAATAATCATAGAACGTTGTATGACTGATGGCTGCATATGTCTTGCTCAGAGGTCAAGTTTCCTTTCCTCCTTACTGCTTTTCTTCACAAACCATTCCCAAAGAAAGAGACTTTTGGAATCGGCTTTGTGTTGACCTTGTAATGGTTGAAAAGAGCCTAGGCCCTGGGGGATCAAAGAGTGCAGCAAAGTATGTTTTTTTAACAGCAGCCATAAAAACAAGGAACGATAGTATTGAGATGAGCCACAGTGCGGATTGTGCTTCTGCTGCTGTTGAGCAACCATGAGGCAGAGAGGAGACGAGTGCTTGGCTCATAGTAGTTGTTCTTCACATGCAGAACAGTGAAGCTGGACTAGAAGGGAAGATAAGCACAAAATAACTGCTGATTCTGCTCTGCCGGGGTGAAAGCAAAGAGCAGAGTCCGTTCATGTGTTAATTACCCTCTGAGAGAGTAAAGGATGGGGTATGGCTATAGGGGAAGGAGGGCAGAAAGGGATTATTAAAAATAAAGGTCAGTATAAGGGATCAGCAAAGAGACAGAAAAGAAGAGAATGAAGAGTGGATGGAAACAAAGAGCAAGGCTGAAGAATTAAATTTGGTTTGTCACTACACACTGTATTTCTGTTATGAATGCCTCCTATCCTGATGCTGATAACTATCAAGTTTTTCCATGTATCTGAATAGCTCAGTGCCAAGAGCAGGATCAGGAATAGATTCATGCCCTGACCTTTCTGAATTCCCATTTTACTGTCTAAAGATGTACCATGCAAGAATTGGTCTGATTTATACATAGAGTGCGACTGCTTAAAAAAAGGTAGAAAAAGGGAGAAACAATAATGACTGTGCACAATGGCATATTTAAATCTGCACCGAAAGAATAGCAGCTTTGAGGGAAAGGTGTGTAAGCCTGAATGGAATGCGGTTCCCTGAAGGGCTGTGACTGATGCACAGATGACAGCCGATGAGCCTTCCAGCCAGCATACTTACTGTCAGCCCGAAATTAGACACACTGGACTATGGCTTGAGAAGTGTCACGGATGTACAATGACCTACATTTGATGTAATGAATTGCATTATTTATTTACACACAGTTCCTCGTCTTGTCTTTAAAAGGTTCGGGGGCTCTTGGATCCCTTTCTGCACAAAGGGCTTTTCTGAACTGCTGCGGTTGACAGTAAGCAGTCAATGTTTGCCAGTAGTCATCACGTGGTGGCATCTAAAATACAGCACTGCAGTTTTCGTTTGTGCTGGAGTTTGGAGATTACAGCAGTGGTTCAGTTTACATAGAGCGATCACTGTTTTTTCAGCCATGAGGTTTGTACATAGTGGGGAAGAAAATCTCTCTCTCTCTCTCTTTACGGGGAGTGGTCCTGTGTGCAGACTCCCGTGTTCAGAATGAGATTATTGCTGATGATCGTGGGGATTAAGTCCAGCCATTTGATTGAGGCTGTGTCTAGTAGAGACGAGCTATGATCTTTCTTGTTTGGTTTGCTGTCAGGGCTTAATCATGGTTGCCAACCAGCAAGCGTTCAGCAGACACTTAACCTATGCCACAGGCTGCTCTAGGTGCAAGATTATTTTTTGCAGTTCCAGGTGGAGTGGGATGAAGAGTACAACTTTTTATGCTTAAATATTAGCAACATACATAAAAATAAAAAATTCTGAATGTAAACTACCTTCTACAAGAAATATGTCAGGGAGATTTAATTCTGCTATTCAAAGTTGTGATAGTACACAGAAAGTAAAGCAGTCAAACCCCTACATCTGCTGGGCTTCCTTGACTCCCTGGAAAGCTAATGTGAGTAGTGTTCAGCAATGCTCAGGTCAGACTGTAGGTTTGCTGTTACAGTCATGTGTTTTCTAAGCTTCTTGAAGACATGTAAAGTGCACTTGCCCATCTCTAAAGACAATATATTGCTTCCTCACTTTGTCTTTCAACAAGGTTATTTTCCTAAGGGACCTAGGAAAAAGTCATTTACTACATTATTTAAGACATGTCTAGTTATTGGTATTTTTCCTGAGAACACTGCTGTTTTAAAAGAAGAGTGTCTTACAATCCTAGAAAGCGGAGATGGTAAAAACTTAGCGCTTCCTGCTTGTGCAATCATTTTGCACACTCTCCATTGACTCATTGTAAACTAAAATTGTAACTGAGCAAGACAACATACTTATAGCTGTTCGTTGGGGGACCTTTCCTCTGGCTACTCTGCAGCCTGTGCTCCGTGTTTGCTTCCTACTCTGTTACCCTGGAGTATTTTGATCAGGTGAATCATTCTCAAATTATGGCTGTGGGATTGGTAGGATTGGATGCAAGGATTTCAGCAGCTTTCTGGGAGGCAGGTATTTAGAGTGACTTGGAGGGATGAAGATGGAAGGCATCTGATCCACATGTCAAAGAATCACATTTTCAGAGTACAGAGGAAACGGTGCAATGTGGTTGTAGGCAAAGGAGTGGTTTCCAATTACTTTATCAGCACAGGGAAGCATGCATGTGAAACCAGAGAGACTGTCGTTTTCCTGTAGAGGGAACTTGTGGATTTTCCTCAGCACGACTGGACGTTTTGGCTGCTCTGAGGGCGTAGAACATCAGTGGCTGTTTGTGAGAGACGGAGGAGAAAAATGTACTTGAGTGGGGTGTCTTGATGCTTAAAGTGCAGAAAGCCAAAATTTGCTCTGTCTCACTACATCCAGAAACTTTAATACTCATAAGGTGCGGAAAATAGTAGCAGTGTTTTTGGCATTTCAGTAATGAACTGTGTCAAGGAGACAAGTATATTGTAATTTTTTTTCCTCTCTGTTGCTGCTCTGTTTTGGATAGCTCTCCATTTCCAACAGTTGGAGGGATCACTTCCCTCTACTCCCTTTCAAACGGAACAAGAAACCCCCCAACAACCCCCCCAGTCCTCTTTTTCTATTTTTTTTCTCAACTCTCTAATTTTTTTTCCTCTCTACTTACACAATTAAAGTGCATGAAAAACTTGATTGGATTCAGGCCCCCTTCAGAATTGCTTCGTGTGCTCTTGTGAATTAAAGAGAGAGAGAGGGAGGTTGTAACTTTGCTTTCTGTATGAAGGCTTTCAAATGTCTGGATTTTTTTTTTAATACATGCCTTTCTCTCTCCCTCTCTGTATCCATCAGTGTGTTTATACATACATACATACATACGTACATATATATATATATATATATAAAAATGGGTGCCTATCACATCGCTGTATGGGCCTGAGGGTCTGTTGGGCCATGCATAACGTTATCCAATCTGATGCCCTAACTATTCTGTTTTACCACCTTGTTATTGATGTTGCCAGTCATGAAGAGGTTTCTTTCAGCATGGTTGAATTCAGTGGCACGGTTAGTCTCTCACTGGAAATATCTGTGTCACATTATTTTCTCTCCAGATGTACTTGAAATTTCTTTCATTTTCCTGGGGTGAATCCCATTTTATCCTCTGGCCAGCTTTTTCTAGCCCACTCAGTTCCTGTAATATTAATTCTCTCTGGGGTTTGTAAAACCTTCAAATAAATACGGCTTGCATTTTAATTAACTTGCTGTTTACCAGATCTTTATTAAAGGTGAAATAAGAGTAGACTGACTGCTAACCTTCACAGCTGTTCACTCAACATTTTTCCATTTTGTCTTTGCTCTTTGTTTGTAATTATTCAGGCAGTTTTTGGTTCATAAATTTTTTCTCGAATTGAATATTTTAAGCAATATTCTTATTGCTTTGGTTTGATATGCAGGATTTTTGGGCATCGGATTTGTAGACAGCAAGGCTCAGTGGTATCAGTTTTGGTATCGAAGGACTAGGAGCAGGAACATACTTGGGTGAATCAGTGTGCTGGTCTTAGGTCTAATTTTATTATTTATTTTCATTTTTACTGTTTGAAATAGTGACTGTAGCATTGTTTTCTTCCTTATAAACCTGCTCTGCTAGTGGCTTGTGATGTTGTCACCTTCCTGAGTGGCAGTGGATAAGTAGATGACCACTTTAAGCACTGTATGCTTGGGGTTTCTCATCAAAAGTCTGCCTGACATGAGCAAACAGCCAATGAGCTCTGACAGTTTTGATATGAGAAGACAAAATTGATGCATGAAATTACAGTTTCGCAGCCCAGGTGAAGCAAAGGCATATTTTAATCGCATGTATGTTTTCCTCTTTGGAGGAAGGTTACAATGAAGGCCAGGGGATCTTTTAGTTAGAATCAAGTGAATTTTTAAAGCCTGTGATCTGGTGTGTGAGCTCAGGCTGTGTAACCGCACAGGGGCAGACACTCCGTCCTGCTGCAGAAGATGGTAGATGCAAAGGCTAAACATTTTGTGTTGTAAGCAGTTGCTGTAGCAAAATGACTTTGGTTTTGCTAGAAAACTTAAAGCTAGTGAATTTCTTATAAAAGTGAGAGTATATGATAAGAAAGATTGAACTGTTTAGATGTTCTCCCCCACCATGAAAATTGCATTATAATTGCAATTACAAATATTTTTCATGGCAAAAGGAGCCTACCAGTTTGTTTAGTTCATGTTTGTTTGGTTTGAAATAAGCTCTGCATGTTTTTACCGCACACTCAAAGGCTGATGGCATTGAATGAGTTGAAATGTTTCCTGCAGGCCATGGAGACCGACATGATGCCATGCTTTCAGCTGGCGGAGGAGTGTGATCCACACAGACCTGTCAACAAAAGCAGGTCAGCAGGATTGAGCAAGAAAAAAATAAATCAATAAATCTTTGAATTAATCATGCAGCTGCCAGAGAGAATTATGGGTGCATGAAATGAAGGATGTAGGTATATATCTATGGCAATTTATTCTTTCCTACCTTATTGTGTCCTTTTCTTTTCTACACCTGCAAGTTTTCTTTCCCCTACTGCCATCTGAACAGCTCTGTGTTTATTCAGATACCTTCATGGAATACTCACTCATCATTTTAAAGTAACTAATTCAATATGGATCACTGAAATCCCTCTCTGCACTGCCACTTTTCTCACTGACTGTTGTGCGCACTCAATATGAATTAATACAGGAACTCCACCTCTGCGTAAAACTAAGATTGCACATCTTGTGCAGTGAATTGGACCAAAAGCAACTGCTGCTTCGGTGAACAGAGAAGTTAAAAATTCATGCCAGCACTGCTGACGTCTCAGGTGAGAGGCTGTCCTCGTTGAGCCCTTCTGCAGCAGCATGGCTGGGGGGATGAGCCCTGACCTGGAGAGGGCTAAACCCCCCCAACCTGGGTCAGATCTCCTTCCCTGGGACTGGCTCCCACCTCTGCCTCGCAGGCAGCTGTGGTCAATAAAACATCATTACCAAGAGGGAGTGCTTCACACCCTGCTCTCCGAAGCTGGACAGCAGTCAGATGCAACCATGGAGAACTAAAAGCGCAGCTCAAGAGGGAGCAATTTGACACTAGAGACATGCTTGAGAGGACTATGAGGAATTATGAATTAAGAGATGCATCCTGTGTATATCTTTGTGGTTTCAGCTCTATGCTTTGGTTTCGTTCTCTCCTTTTCATCCGAATGATTTATCCTTCATTGCGGTGTCCTGGAGGGATTGTTCTGCAGAGCTTCTCCATACAAAACTTGAGTGTTTTACTGCTGCCCTGCTTCTGGGTCTGGTAGCGAGGAATGATGGTAATATTAATGCCCCAGTGTCTTTAAATCTTCATCTGCTCTGAAGACGGTACAGAGGTCTCTCCTCTGTGTCCAGCTTAACTCTTCCGCTGCAGAACTTGGTCGTGCACCACGGCAAGGATATCTCCTTGGCTCTCTGCCCAGGGATCAAATCTGGCTCTCTTCCAGTTGGTGAACAGCCCAGTACTGGATGCTCACTTTCACTGCAAATTCAAATTCATTTTCCTTTTCTATCCATGGCTTTCTTTTCGAATAGATAGTGATATTCATAAAATCCCCAAGAACAATTACCCTGCTACTTGTGGAAGGTCGGGGCAAGCTCCATTCAGGGATTATGCATTCCAGCAGGGAAAACAGAACTGATGTTACAGCACTGTTGTTTTTCAGTTGCGTGCCTGGGGAATTTTTTTTCCCCTAAATGTTTTCCCACCTTCTCCATTAAAACAGAGAACCAAATTCCTGACACATTCAGAAAATATGTTTGTATTCGGCTGTGGAGCTGATTTTTTTTAATTACAAAGAGACAAATAGACTGCAGCTTTCTAGGGGCAGAGAATGCTTTTTACTGCCCTCCCATTGTAAAATGTTCTGCCCAGCTGTATCCAGTTAGATACCAGGGTTTAGTAAACCCATGTTTCAGTCTTTAAAAAGACATAACCTGCCCCATACTAACATCTTTTTTTTTTTTTCCAATATTTTTTTTGCAAGTGATCCTCCAGGCAATACCTGAGTGATAATGTTGGAAAAAAAATATTTCTCCCTGTTTTTTACTTACATTTGTTTTGTGCCTCTAAGAGAGTTTTGCCTGCACTGAGGACTGAGAATACTTCCATGTACTCCATTTTCTTTTACGATTTATAACTGTTTTTCACACAACACTGACAAAAAGACATCTGTTTAAAAACTAAAAAGTATTTCTAAGATGAAAAAAAAAAAGGCACCAACTGAAATGCTGAAAATCACTATATGGAAATATATGACTATACTGTAAGTAAAACGGAACCCTTAAATATACAAAATAGTATGCAGATTTTAAAAAAATAGATAAAAGTATATAGATATATTCTATGCAAAGAAATACTCATTGTAGTCCGTGTGTTCTGAAAGCAAAATATTTCTGTAAAATAAATTTTTGATATGAAATTTCTTGAGAGTGTAAGAGGGCCAACAAGCATAACAATTTTTACATGTATGCAGAACATTTAAAAAATTATGAGATTATAATGTATTTATCTGAAATCTTTTACAATTCATTCTGAATTAAAATGGAATATGGAAGCAGCTGCTGATGTGAGGGGAGAGGTTAGGAAGAAAAAAATAGTGGGGAAAAAAAAACAGGAAAAGACTCAAATGCTAACATTGTATTGTATTTATATGTGGCAATCTTGTGGAAGAATCCAGAGAAATAAGGGGATTAATAATCTACATAATCCTATTTGTTTTGTTTAAATGTTTTTTGAATTCATAAATGTACCCAATATGTTGAAATCTTTTTTGCTGGAAACATTCAGTCAGAACAAGAGAAACAAAATTGATCTTCCTTTGAAAGTGGATGTTTGTGACTTGCTGAAAAGCAATTTCAAGGCTAGGAAGCAAAAGTGCACCCATAAATAAGAAGTGATAGGGTAATGTGTGCTGTGTCACAGCATCTGTTTGGCACTTTTATAGAACGAGTGAGAAAAAGAGAACCCCTCTAAATGTCAGTGGCCCAAGAAGATTTTGGGAGATGTTGTGTGTGTTTTCAAAAGGAATTTAAGAAAAAAAAAATTATTCACTGGATTTTGCTTTCCTTCTCTTTTGTACATCTTCTCCTTTCTTACATGAGCTCTATTTATTGATAGTATGTCTTCGCATCCTTATCAGTGGTTATTCATAGCATTTCCTGGAGCTGGGTTTTTTTTTTGAAGTGCTAAAGAAATTAGGTATCTCAAGCACTGTAGAAAATCAGGGGAACCTTTATTCATGCTTATTTTGACATCTTTTTTCCCTTATGACAAATCACAAGCCCCCTTGAGTTAATTAGAATCAGTACCCTCATTTGGCATAGAGGGAAACTGAAAAACAAAGAAGCTTCAAAATTTCCTCTGTTTCTGCTAGAGCTTGCTGCAAACCTCAGGCAGGATCTCCTAAAGCATAGTCCTTTACTTGGATCCATGCATAGATTAAGTGTGAAGGAGGTTTAGGAACCCTTGATAATTCGGTGGAAATGTTTTATATTCTCATTAATAAATGTGATACTGCATGTACTCAGTGTTCCAGATTTCTGTTTTTGGAGCTCTTATTGCCTTGGACTGGAGCTCCCAGCGTGAGGATGTAGAAGGTGAAACTCACTGGGAGAGGTGGGTTTGGAAAGCATTGCTTATAAAATGTAGTCAGTTAAAAGAAGACGAAATGTTTGCCTTTGCTGTGTCGCTTTGATTTAGATTTATTTTCTTACTACATCTGATACATAATAATAAATTGTTATAAGGAAATTACAGGAACATAAGACCATAAACGTAAATGCCCTAAATTAAAAAAAGAAAAGAACTTGATGGGGTTTTAATCAATGAAAATTAATTGCATTTAGAATTGGAAATGTCTTCCTCCTTCCTGTCTCAAAGAAGATTTTTTTTTCTCTCTCATGATTGATGTCTTTTGCAGAACACTTGTGGAATTTAAGGTGTATCTGAGTTAGTTGGGCATTTTTTTCTGTCAGTTACTTTGTTAGGAACAATACGTACTTGTGCTGGCTAAAAAGGATGTCTTCTTATTGAAAAAGTCAACTTTCAGCCAAAAGAAAGAAATAAAAGTCCACAAGGGATACAGAAAAAGCCAGAACTTTTCAATATTTTCAAAAATTATCTATTTTCCTGTTTTCATTTCAGAGTGAAAACTGTCTGAAAACTACCCATGTATTTTCATAGGAAAAAAAAAAAAGTATCTTAGGATAAAAAAGTTGTGTGAATTTTTTTTGTTGTTTTTGGCTGGTTATTTGGTTCCGTTACCAATCTTAGCAGTGTGTTGTGGCTTTTTTTTTTTTTTTTTTTTTTTTTTTTTGCATTATTTGGGAGGGGAGAGGGGGCTTTGATGATGATGCTGAGTTTATCTGGACCTTGCCGAGATGATGGCCTTGCCACTTCCCCTGTGCTTTGAGCTGTGACCCAAGTGATGTGAAAAGTGATTGTGGTGGGTTTTTGAGGGGGCGGGGTGTTTCTCTTTTCCCAGGGGGTCCCCACACATTTTGACACCCAGCCCCAGAAGATCCTTGGGTGACTGCTCTGGGGCTGATGGGGCGGGATTATGTCTCCAGAGAGAGATGTAATCCTGAGAGGTTTTGGGGAGGAGATGCTGCAGGGTGATGGGCAGTCGGGTGCTGAGCCCCCATGGATCTCCATGCCTGGGGTGATGCTGAGCTGCCTGGAAGTGATGAAAGGGCATCAATCCCCCCCAAAATGTGTAGATGATGGGCTTCAACAGCTTTATGCTCTGGCCCAAATCCCGGCAGCACCCTCGCCCTGAAGGTTTGCTGCAAGAGTCCTGGCTTGGAGGCACCCATCAGTCCAACTGCAGCTCTTGGCCCAGAAATGAGGGATTTGGAGCAAGGAGGGTACCAGTCTCATTTCGACCATGGACCTTGTTGAGGATGGGGTCTTGCAGTCTGGCCCCAAGCCCCAGCTGCACAGGGGCGTTGGGAAGGATGAGGGACAAGGGATGGGATGGGACAGCCCCCCCAGCCATGGTGGGACATGGCCAAAATGCCCCCAAATATAGCCCGAAATCTCGGTGGTTGCAGAGTGGGGTTCAAGGAGAAGTGCTGAGGAAGATGCTGGTTGGCATCGCTTTAGTTTTCTCTTAGAAGTTTTCTTGCTCACCTCCCTCCTCCCAAAAAGCTGAGCTTTTCACATCACTGAATGGTTTAGGGTTTGGGGTGTTATTTTTAATCCCAAGGTTTCCTGGAGTCCTTTTGTTTTCATACACCTTTATTATTATTATTAAGACAATGTAAATCAGATGTTGCCTGGGGGGTTGGTTTTGTTGGTTTGCTTTTTTTGTTCTTGCAAAGCCCTTTCTATACCTTGTAAAGATGATCCGGTTGTTCTGAGTTGCTTTTTCTTTTCTATTTTTCCCCCCATCTTTTTTTTTTCTCTTCCTAATGGATTCCAAATATTAAAAAAAAG
>VFFE01008609.1:617316-725417 GCA_008921705.1 Burhinus oedicnemus | reverse complement strand
GATTGGACTGAGTATTGACCCTTGGGGGACACCACTGGTTACAGGCCTCCAACTTGACACTGCTCCATTAATCACAACCCTCCGAGTTCTGTCACACAGCCAGCTCTCAATCCACCTCACTGTCTCTTCAACAAGCCCACACTTCCTCAGCTTCCTAATGAGGATGTCATGGGAGACAGTGTTAAAAGCCTTGCTGAAGTCAAGGTAGATGACATCTACTGCTCTCCCCTCATCCAGCCAACCAGTTATAACGTCATAGAAGGCTATCAGCTTGGTCAAGCATGATTTACCCTTGGTAAATCCGTGTTGACCACTTCCAATAACTTCCTGTTCTTCAATGTGTTTGGAGATGACATCCAGAACAAGTCGCTCCATAACCTTTCCAGAGACAGAGGTGAGACTAACCGGCCTGTAGTTCCCTGGGTCCTCCTTCTTGCCCTTTTTGAAGATTGGAGCAATGTCAGCCTTCTTCCCGTCCTCAGGCACCTCTCCTGTTCCCCATGACCTTCCAAAGATGATGGAGAGTGGTCTAGCAATAACATCTGCCAGCTCTCTCAGCGCTCGTGGGTGCATCCCATCAGGGCCCATGGACTTATGGATGTCCAGCTTGGCCAAGTGGTCTCTAACCCAGCCCTCCTCAACTGAGGGAAAATCTTCCTCTCTCCAGAGCTTCCCCCTTGCCTCCAGGGTCTGGGATTCATGAGGGACAACTTTAGCACTGAAGACCGAAGAAAAGAAGGCATTCAGTAACTCCGCCTTCTCTGTGTCTTCCACCACTAGGGTGCCCACCTCATTCATCAGTGGGCCTACATTTTCCCTAGTCTTCCTTTTTCTATTGATATACCGAAAGAACCTCTTCTTATTATCTTTAACCGCAGTGGCCAAGCTGAGTTCTGGTTGGGCTTTGGCCCTTCTAATTTTCCCCCTGCATTGCTTCACTACATCTTGGTATTCCTCCTAAGTTGCCAACCCCCTTTTCCAAAGAATGTAAACTTTCCTTTTGTTCCTGAGGTGCAGCCAAAGCTCTCTATTTAGCCAGGCTGGTCTTCTTCCCCGTCGGCTGTTGAAAGGGAAAGGTCTGTTCCATTCAGAAAATTGCCACCAAGCCACCTCTTGCTATCTTTGTGGACTGAATGAAAAAGTGCAAATATCTGTGTTCACCAGCCATTGCTAAAGAGGCGTATGTCACCTGTGTTAGACTGAAACCCAAAAAATTTGCAGTACTGACGCTCTGGAAGAGTCCTGTGCTTTCCATGTTATTGTCCAGAGTGCCCATGCTGTATAGGCAAAGGAGTATCAGAAATCATTCTCGTGGACACACTGATTGGAATTACTGAAATCAAGAAGAAACTTTTCCTGTATGGTGATGTTCAGTTAGCGATAGCGTCAACTATGCCATGTGGGCAAATAGCTTGTATATAGCTCCTCCGTGGTCAGTTCGTATCGGGGCAAGGGGCTGCCAGCACGGAAAATCTATTGTGTTCAGTTTTGTGGAAGGTTGCATCAGAAATGGATGTCATTGGTTTTGAGATTTTATTATCGAATTTTAGCTGTAAAAGCATGTCTGCGTATATAAGTGAAAATTTTCTTCTGAAGCTAAAACTTTCAGTGCCAAACCTGTCTAGCTCATGACAGATGCGCTTTTGAAGATCTTCTCTTTTAAAGATAACTCAGTTTTTTACAGCTAAAATTTGTTTTCTGTCTGTGTCTTGGTGGAAAGGGCAAACACAAGTTTTTACTTGTGCATTTAATAGAACTGGCTGTGGCAATAGCTGATTTGGTTCTTTAGTCATAGGTAAAACAAGTCTTTAACTGGGGCTTTTGTTATGACTGCATGAATAAAATTAATTTTTGTTCAGTTTGGCTACAAAGCCAAATAGACATTTTTTTTTTTTTTACAGTATGAATAAAAATTTACTTTTTCCAATTTTTCCCCTGTCTGGGGTATAGAAAAGACCTGTGAGTAGCACAAAGTATTTAATCCATACTGAAGGAAAATCTTTGTTTGCCCTGTCAGCGTATTTTTAGCTAAAGCAATAAACTACAAAGGATTAAATTTGAACACAACTGATTGATCTTGGTATCTAAGACACAGAATGTATTACTGCATATTATGTTCTTCAGAATTGCACTTCTTCTTTTGTCTCAGATCCATTTTGAAACCTAATACTATTTTGAACCTTACATCTAGTCTGGTTTCTCTGCACTACTTGCAAGCTCCTTAGGTGGATGTCTGTCTTTTTTTTTTTCCCCCCCCTGTTTTTTTATAGCACTGATGGAACAATTCGTACTTTTCCATTTGTATTGTAGTGAGCAGCTAGCAATGTCTACTATGGGAATAGTTTTATAATCATAAATACTATGGTCTGCTATTTTGAAGATGTAAAATTATAATAAGCAGACTAGGGTTAGTCTGTTTTGTTTCTATTCAGGACTTTCTACTGAGACAGGGATTTATAAAATCCCCCTAAAAGATAAGTAACTTAATTTTTGGCCCTTCAGAGCTTAATCACTGCAGTTTAAATGCAAATGTTATTATTTCTTTTATATTTAAATGAAAATTAGCATTTCAATAACAGGTGTTGTTACTTGGGAATCTGGGCTTTCCTTTTTTCCAATGTCTAAAGTTAGAGAACTAAAATCTTGAAGGTTAGAAAATAGGTATTGGAAGCATCCAAAAACATTACTGCTCTGTGTAGGTAATGAAGTCATAGGCTTTCTGGCTCATATTTTGTGCAAGAAAAATTGTTTTCATAATACGATGTCTTTCAAAATATACATAGTTCACATTTTTTCACTTTCAGATTTAAGCAGCTGAAAGTACAGCTTTTGCAGTCCTCAGGATGTTAGTAAACTGCAAAAAGTTGATTCTGAATTAAATAGTGGAATATGGGGGGGGGGGGGGGTTGTTGGTAGGTGGTTTTAGAGTACTTTTAAAAACCAAAGTAATTTATACATGAGTGAAGATAAAAGTCCTCCAGCTGGGGGCAGAAGGGGGGAATGTGGAACACATAAAGATAGGCTATTGGAGAGGTCATATAATTGTAAATAAAATTTAGCCCTTAGTAATACATCATGGACTAAATTAAATGACTTGCAAGCAAAATTCCTCTTATTACTTAGAAACCTGCAAACTCCAGGTCAGTGTAAGACAGACATCGGCGTTGGATATTAGAAACTGGAAAGCTTCTAAGTAAATTAAAAATATCTCATTTCCATAGGCAAATACTTTTCTGACTTCTGTTACTTAGGTAATCAAAAGTAACTTGCAAGCTACTGATATGTGTCCAAAGAAGGGCAACAAAGCTGGTGAAGAGTCTAGAGCACAAGTCTTACGAGGCGCAGCTGAGGGAACTGAGGTCGTTTTGCCTGGAGAAAAGGAGGCTTAGGGGAGACCTTATCATTCTCTACAACCACCTGAAAGGAGTTTCTAGTCAGGTGGGTGTCAGTCCCTTCTCCCAAGTAACAAGTGATAGGACAAGAGGAAATGGCCTCAAGCTGCACCAGGGGAGGTTTAGGTTGGATGTTAGGAAAAATTTCTCCACTGAAAGGGTTGTCACGCATTGGAACAGGCTGCCTAGGGAAGCAGTTGAGTCACCATCCCTGGAAGTATTTAAAAGACATGTAGATGTGGTGCCTGGGGACATGGTTTAGTGGTGGACTTGGCAGTGTTAGGTTAGTGGTTGGACTTGATGGTTTTAAAGGTCTTTTCCAACCTAAATGATTCTATGAATATCTAGCTACTCTTCTATGAACTTGAAAATACCAGTATCTAGTGTGCTTGTAATAAATACACAAAAGCTTAGAGGTACTTCGTATTTAAGTAGTTCTGTTATGTTGTTACAAATGCACAAATAATTACCACAACAGCAGCAACTCAGAATTTTGGTTCAGTAATGGAAGTAAAAGCTGGAACCTCCAGGACCCAAAAAAAGGTCCCTGAACCTCACAAGTCTCCTAGCTGTGCAGGCGTATGCTTGGCAGAGCAGTTCTGATTCCTTCTGACTAAGGGCAGCACTCAGAGACGCTGGATGGTGACAGATATTTGGTAAGAAGGAAGGCCTTTCCTCAAACCATGAATCAGCTTTATCACTCTGTAAGTACCTGATGCCATCTTGCCTTAAGGAAGGCAGTTCAAGTGTTGCAGTTGAGGTTGCAAAAGAAGAGCAAATCAACTCCCAAAGCAGACTTTTTTTGTGAATGTCTGTGTGTGCCAGGCTGAGGATGAGTCTCTGAAGGACACAGGGGTTAGGGCAAAAGGGTTGCAAATCCCAAGGGAGGACAAGACTCCTGCAAAGGTAATCATGGTGTTTGACTTGAGGTATCTGGTAAGAAAAGAAAGCTGAAGTGGGAAAATTAGCTCTGGGCTTTGGATGAGGGGTGTTGCTGGACACCGAGCAGAGCAGGTTCAGTTGGATCCAAGGTGAGAAGGTAGCAGGGAGAGTATCTGGGGTGGACAGGAAGAGGAAAACTTCATCCATGACTGTAAACAATGCATTTGGAGAGCTTTGGGATGAAAAGGTCTCCAGATGGAGAGAGCACTGGGTCGTGGAGTTTACTAAAATGGTAAGTAGCGTGAAGGCTACAGGTAATTAACTGTAATTTTAAAAACTGAGCTTGTGTTGGCACACAGAGTGGATGAGCAGAGGGTGGATATTTTAGTTATTCAACATAAGAAAAATAAAATTTTGTTATCTTCCCTTCACAAAATTCAGTGTTTTCTATGCTTTGTAAGACCCCTTCTACTCTGCAGCAGTTGCACGCAATTAGTCGATCCCTCATTTCTGACTTAAGAAATTCTTGCTTCTGTGTTCAAAATTATAGCATTATGGGCTGAGCATACTACTGCGGTAGGATCACCATGGTAAAATAAGTGTTCAAATGTTAATAATGCAGATGGCCTTAAGGCAGGCCTCCTTTTAAAACGAAATGCTGATGCCAAAGCGTATCAGTTGTGTTTGTTTTGATGCAGACAGTGACAAAAAATAGCATGCAGGTACAGACACTGAGGAGTGTGTGCAGACCTAATTTTGACAGATTTTTCTGAGGATTGTTCCTACACTGAAATTTGTATCTTCAGAAATGTTCATGGAAACAAGTATTGCTCATGGCCTATGTTTACTACTAAGTGCAAATATAAGTCAAGAAATATATGAACACATTTGAGCTTCTGAATCTTTGAATTTTTAGTGAAGGCAGTTCTTAAGCTCTTGCAACAAAAGTTGTCTGGAGCTGGGAAGCAACATTTTTTTGGTGTATGTGTGTAGGAAGGCTCAAAGGAACTATGGTTCATTAGGAAAAATTTTGTCATACACAGTAGAAAGCAAAGTTTATGAAAAAGCTCAGTGCTCTGTGGAGGATTGAAGACTGAGATCCCTCATTTTGTGTTGTGGAACCAATCTTCCACTCCTGCTAGAGCTAAGACTGAGAAACCACCCATTATTTTTCTCCTTTGCACTGCTACCATTATATTTTAAGAATTATTGATGGCATGGGGAGTGTTTTTTATTTTAAACTTGTAGAACAAATAATCCCCAAGGAAAGATCAGTTTTCTTCTACATTTTTTCCCCCGCGCTAACCTTCTGTTCTCATGTTCCTGTTCCTGTGCTTTTTGAAATAGGAGAGTGCAAGGATGCACCTCACAGACACCTTGCCAGAAGATAAATCGTGCTGGACTTGGTGCCTCTCCCTTCTGAAATTATAGGATTTATGGCTAGTTCTTGCAAGTCACCTCTCTAACGTGTAGGCGTTTGTTGGGGTTTTTTGTTCATTCAAAGGTGTGGTCTGGTATGTAATTCTTTTCTGAAATTATCTTATCTATAATACCTTAGGGAATAGTTTGTTAGTTACATTTTAAATGTAGGTTTGAGTGATATTCATAGGAATAGAAAAGTAGTACTAAATATTTCTTACATTTTGTACAGTCAATCACTTTTTATGTTAATCTGCCTGAAGGATTTGCTTGGGAAGGTGGGTAAATAACAGCATGTTTCAAAACAAGCAAGGTGGAAATAGTCCCTTAGGGGAACAACAAATTCAGTTTGTTAACCACAGGTTAATGAAATGCAGATTCAAATCTTACAGTCCCTGTCCCTTTCTAGGACCTTGTTGTGGCTTCACCCCAGCCGGCAACTAGGACCATGTAGCTGTTCACTCACTTCCCGTGCCCCATCCCCCCCACCCCCCCACCCCACTCCTCAAGTAAGGTAGGGAGAAAAGGGAGAAAAAGAAGAAAAAGGACCTCATGGGTTGAGGTAAAGACAGTTCAATGAACAGTAATGGAAGATAAAAATAGTAATAATCATAATGGTAAAAGAATATACAAAATACAGTGATGCAATACAATTGCTCTCACCACCCGATGACTGATTGCCCAGCCTGTCCAGAGCAGCAATCGTGGATTCCTGCCCCCCAGCCAACCCCCATTTATATCTGTGGTATGGAATATTCCTTTGCCCAGCTATTCCTGTCTATACTCTCTCTCAGCTTCTATGGGAAGAGGAAAAAGTCCCTGACTCAATTATAAACATTACTTAGCAACAACTCAAACAATATGTGTTATCAACATTATTCTCATAATAAATTCAAAACACAGCAGCTACTAGGAAAAAAATTATCCCAGGTGAAACCAGGACAGACCTGAAGTGTCTCAAAGAGATTATTTTGTTTTACTACTTAAAAGCATTTGCTGTCCAGAGAAGTATGAGGCATGGAGTTAGGATTGGGCATAACATTTTTACTGGTTACTGTGGAGAAATTGAGCCTAAACCTTTTGTTCTATAGGCCAGTTGCCAACCCTTGCAGATAACTGTACATCCTTGCCAAGTGACTTTGCCTTGAAATCCCTTGTACAGTGACAATGTTTTTCTGTTCCACCTGAAAGAGAGAGGGCACTGCCAGGGGAATGCTCTTTCTTGGCATCCGCCTAGGCCATCCTCCTGTAGTGGGTCAATGGAAGAAGTCTTACAGATCTACTCACTCCTCTGCCCCCTTCCGTCTCCTTCCTGCAACTAGCCTTCAGGATATTTGGTTATTGTCTGTCTTTATCCATTGAAGTTTTCATTGGTTAAATTCAGGTATTCAAGAACTCTTCAGTACCACCGATGTTTGGCCACCTTTGGTCACATTGATTTAGCTCACGTCACGGTTTTCCTCTCAACTTTCTGTTTCACTGTGTTATTTACTTCAGATCCAGTGCCTGGATCCTGGACTGAGCTTTCTGCCCTTCACAGTCGCAAGTTCACATCCAAGTGTGTTACTCTAAAGCTGTTACCTTGCGAGTCTCCAACCTACGCTTTGCTGACTTTCCAAGGTCTTCAGTGGCAAATGAGCATCACAGACTCTCTGCTCCCACCCTCCCATAATATCTACTGGCAATGTATCTGCACACCTGGTTTAATTGTTCTGTCTTCAGACTGAAATGATGCACCCAGTCTGAGACTTTTGTATTGTCCCATTTCACATTAATTCCTATGTCCTGGCTAATATTGGCAGCATCTGAAGGAGTGATTAAAAACTGATGAATCACCATGAATGACATAATATGCCCTTTTGACCACTGTTTTAGAAAATTTGACTTATGATAAGCATGTGCCCACTTGATACTGCCACTGGCAAAGAAATGCATGTTCTTTGACCCTACTGCTTTTCAATCTTTCTGTTTTGTGCTAGCCAGGTAACATGCAGTGCAGCTGCTGTAGACCTTTTATGCCATACAGTTATACTATATTTTCAACTCTCTTAATTCCCAAATGTATGTTAATTCTTTCCTTGGCTGCTGCTCTAGTTCTTCCATGTTTTATAGTATCTGTTGATCTGTCTTTTTTGATTTTTGCTTACATTTGTGCTTCTGCACATCTTGTAGAGGCATCTCCTGGGAAACATCTTCTCTTTGTTCATGTTGTAGTCTTGAAATCAGTACTTGAACGTAGCTGTACTTTACAGATTGGCTATTTTGCTATAATTAAGCTTCATGAATATGAAGATTCATGTAGTATTCCCATGGTGTCCTACAATTAGGTTTAGCAATAGGATTTTATCTCATCTCACTGTAACCCATTATCATGTCACTTTTGCTAAATTGTAACACCATATTGATTCTGCAGAAATACATAGTATGTACTTGCTAAATTTTGGTTTTATTTTTAAGCCTAGGTAGATAGACTGTGGTGATTGTTTGCTGGAGAGTTGGGAAAGGAGTTTGCTGGGAGAGAGAAAGGGGGGCAAAAAGGGTTGATGAAAACCTTAAAGTCATTGTATTTGCAAATTTATCATGAGTTTAGAATTTAGTAAAACTTGTAATGGTAGATAGTGTAGTTTACTGAACAAAGACATTGACTGGAAGTTTTGAGACGTGATTATATTTTTAGGACTATGCCTGGCATTCTGTGTGTTTGTTTTGGGGAGAGACCCTTTATGTCTCTTTGCTTGTGGCCTTGGTTCCACTTTGCTCTCTTTCTCTTTTCCCCCTCTTTTTTTTTTTTTTTACTTTTTTCTTCTTAAAGAGTATAAGATTTTTCAGAGCAGGTATCACTGTTCATTACATGTGTGTACAGCATGCGGCCCAAAGGACACCAATCTCAGCTAGCTTTAAGGCAGCAGTGTCGTGCATATACTGATAATAGCAGAAAACTCAAAAGTATGTTTGTAAAAGTGATTCTATGTTTTCTATAGGATGGAGTGGTTATTAGTTCATTGACTACAGCGGAAGAATAAATAGAAATAAATCTAAGCAAACTGGACACAATGCTTAAGGTTGACTGAAGACCTCTGAGTTCCAACAAAAGTCTTGCTGGACTCTTGTTGATGGTAAAATATAGGATTATCATTGTTCTTTGCTCTAATTCTTTGCCTTTATAACTCTTTGCTTTGCAGTTACTGTCCTTGTAATGTATTAGCGATTATTGTAAGCTCTGACTTGAAAATTAAAGCTTTGCAATACTTGGTTCTTTAGAAAATGATCCTCACATTAAAGTTGGCTGAAACTTGAACCGTGTATTAAGAATGGCATTTAAGCTTTTATAAAGCAAATGACTTATGTGGCCAACAGCAACGGGTTTGGTTTTTTTTTTGTTTTGCTGAGAGTGAGATTCCTTCAGTTGAGTCCTGGGACAAATCTGACTATGTTGAGCATAAATTTATCCTCTGAACAGGAACGAATCAAACCCCAAGCAAAAGCCTGCTTTAGTATCATGTTGACACAAGAAAAAAGATGTTTTTTCTCTACTAAGCTTTCAATGAAAATATAGCAATAAAGAAGAAAGAGGTTGAGAAATACTCTCAAAAAATGATGTCATGTGAAAATGAAGGAACAATGTTGCATTTTTTAAATCCAGATATACATAGCTCTGCATAAATTTCTTTTCATTCTGCTTTTTGAAATGGACTTAGTGGCTTCAAAATTTGACCTATGGCAATTTCTTTCAACCCTCCAAAGTTAACCAGAGTAAGAATAGGGAACCTTTCCCATTGTCTAGCCAACCTGCTTTTTTTTTTTCCCTCCATAACATTTCTGACTCAAAATATTGCTATAACTAGTTAACAGGTAATTATATATAGTTCTGCATAACTTGCTGATCACTTTCTTAAGTTTCAGCTAGTTTATATTCCAGATATAGTTCTAGCTTTCAGCAAAATGCAATTGCAGTGTACGATAGGGACTATACTAATCAGATTTACTTATTCCCTCAGAATATAGTACAGAACATTAATTTCATGCTACTTCAAAATGTATTAGCCAAGTGCCAATTCCATTCTGAATCACAGAAAGGCTGATCTGAGATCAAAAAACCCCAAAAAACAAACCCTGAAAGATGGCAACTTTATTTTCAGTTTTATGGAAACTAGGTCCTGTCAGAAAACTTGATCTTGCATTTTATTTTATTTTATTTTATTTTATTTTATTTTATTTTATTTTATTTTATTTTATTTTATTTTATTTTTTAGTTGTTTAAGATTCAAAAATGTGATAGAAAATAAGTACTATGATAATGCACTGTAACATTAAGTAATTGACTTACTGTGATGGAAGTAATTAAAAACATCTATCAGCATACAGAAACTACACAGAACTTTATTAAATAAATTACAAAAACAACCCCCAGGCCACATGGCATACCTCAAAAGTAATATGTTCTGTGGGTCGCTTCTTGGCTTAGTGCCTGTCAATATTTTTATCTATCACCTAGAAGAAAGCATGAAATTGTTCTTGGCAAATTGCTCAGGTAGCACGAGGGCCTGTATGCTAGGCAGTGAAGAAAGGAAATCCTGTCCTGACAGGGTGGCACTTGATAACATAGGACATGCTGTGCACAAGCATTACCCTAAAAGAGAGCAAGCACTAGCTCCAAACTAGTGTTGACAGGTATTACGCTATTCCTTCATCTGCGAGGACAACCTTAAGCGTCAAGTAGGGAAGGGAAGAGCTTAGGTGTCTGCTTCCTGTTCCATGTCTTAGGATGGCCTAATGAATGGAAGCTAGTGAGGATTTGCAATGCTACCAGCCATCAAACTGACCACATTTGGAAGAAGCAGTAACAATGATGATCCAAATTATGCAGAACAACTATGTTCATCTCAATAAAATAGACTTCTTTGAATGCTTTGGCTGTTTTAACATAATTGAACACAAGATCATGCTGTTAGGAACAAAGGATGTCTGTCAAGCATATAGGCTGGAATGTGGTCTCACTTGGAAGGTGCTCTGGGGTGGTGTGCATCCAGCCTGCCCTGCACTGGTGTGGTGAAACAATTAAACTGTCATGGGATTAAGTGAATATTAAGTAGAATTGAGGATATGATAATATTTGGTAAACCATAGAGCTGAATTCTGTATCCTGAATGATGAAATGTCTAAGAGAGTTTAGAAAATGATCTGGGTTCTGGAAAACCTGTCCCAAAATAAGAGACTGAAGGAGCTCACTCTTCAGCTTCTTACTGTTTTTTCTAGGCAGAAATTATTTATTCACAGCTGGTGAGTATTGCCAATGGCTAGATGATCTGTGATGATAAAATGCAAAAGCTGAAGCTAGTTACAATGACAGTAAGAATAAATGCAATGTTTTAACAATGAAAACAATTCTTTAACAATTAGGATTTATTGCAAGGTGGAATGACTTGCAGAAAGATGTGCTCTAGCACAACCAGAAATTATGAGCTGGAACCACTGGGGTAAAGCTATGAGCTGTGCTGAGACAGATGATTATTTCTGTTCTTCAGAGCAACTGGTCTCTCTCTTCAGAAGAAAATTAAGCAGAAACCTCATGTTATGCGTGCGCTGTCCAGGGTACTGAACACGAGAGCCATTTTTGTCATGCAATGGGAAACTGTCGTTCAAAAACTTAAAATACAACGTCAGTTTAGTATAGGAGAAGTGCACACTGAAAAAAGAAATAATGATAGTTGTACCACCCTCCCATGGGTTAGTGTATTTGTTTCTGTGAATGTTTTGTTTGTTGCGAGATATCCCCCAACCTTCTCCACCCTCTGCCTTCCCGCCTTCCTCTGTGGGTTAGGCTATTTGCTTCTGTGTAACCATTGGCCAAGCATGGAAAGATGCATACATTTTGCAAATAATTAATTTCAAAATAATAGCCTTATTTCTGTCCTAGAGTGAACAACTTTTCAAGGGCTGATTTTTTTTATCCATGTCAGTCATGAAGAAAATTTTGTAGAGAAGAGATCGTCTGATCTCTCATGCTATATTAAAAATAGTTCTTCTTGTGATGTGCACTAGTGTTCTGGAGGGTTGGAGCTCAGACTCTTCCACTCATTCCGCTCCTCTAAAGTTATATTCTAAACTGGATTTCAGAAGTGCTGCCTATCTCTGAAAAGAGCCTTTTCAGACGGTAATTACTGCATGCAAGTTGGATTGCAGAATGAACTCTGCAGAATGTTACAGAATACAAGTTTTCTGCAGTCCTATAGCTAATTTGCCCTGCCTTCTTGGGAAAGTAATAATTTTGTTATTTTCAGAAAAATTTGTAAGAAAAAGTTCTTTTGCTGAGTTGTGATCATACATCAAGCATATTCTGTGCTACTTATATTTGCCTTTTAACTTTGTTATCTCTCTTTGGCTTGGGAAGTCACAATATCTGAGAGCCCGGAGAAGGTCATGCTCTGTACATGTGTCAGGCTTGATTGTAATACTGTGCTTCATTCTCAACTTTTCTTTACCCTAAGGACAGACAGGCAGAAAGACTGTATTTAATATCACAATTAGCTTTCCTGAAGCAATCATGCTGGAAGAAAGATACAGGCAGTTGATGGTAGTGATATTGTAAAAATAAACTACACTGTTCTCTGAAAAAGTGTACGTAGGAAACTGCAGGAATTGTTCAGGCCATCTTTTTGTGCTGAAGTACATAATAATGCAATTTAGTTCAATCTTGTCAGCTTGAGGAAGTATTAAAAAAATAATGCACCTCCAGCTTGTTTGACAGCCCAGTGACTGATAGAGTAAGTGACAATAGCTTTTTGCTCAATGTACACCAGGGAGTGACTAGAAACTTTGTGAAAATAGACAGAAATGCAGTGGTATCAAGTGGGTTGGGAAGCTGAAGGGACTGGTAGTGTCACTGGGAGATAAATGAGACAAGTAGAATTAAGCCTGTGAGACAATGAAACCAAAAGTAACTCAAACAAAAAAACCCCGATGGTTCTGGTTGCAGGTGACCAATAGCATGAAGACATGACGTAGTGGCTCATGTTTGATCTAACTGGTTTAGCCAGTGTGGATGCAGTTCAGAATAACAGTAAAATAAATAAATAAAAGTGTAGACTGACTTCATAGCTGCTGAGCTTATGAACCTACAGCTTAATGAACATATTTTCCATATGTTCCAGGTATGGGGTGAGGGCTTAAAGAAAGCAGATATTTTTACCTGAAAAGGATATAGAATTAAATTTAAAAGTGATTCCTACAAATTGTAGTACTAGAATTTTGACAGAATTATTTCAAGGGGTTTTGTTGTTCAGGCTAACCATTTAGGCCAATGAGGTAGTTTAGGTCCAGAACTTTCCTGGTTTCATGGTATTTATTAAAGTCAGCATGCAAATGTGCACTGAGTTCCATTACAAGCCTTGATATGCGAATGTGACAGTTTATGTCACCTCGGGTGTGTAAGTGATGTTATTTTCCTTCTTTCTTGGATGGCAAGGGGCAAAGTTTAGTCACATAGACCTAAATACATCCATCAAAATGGAAGAGTTGGATGAGCAGGCTTGATATAGCGTGGAGACATCTTAGATTTTCTAAAATAAGACTTAAACTGGGTAGGAATACCTCACAGACCAAAAGCAGATCTTATTCTTGTGGAATTTTCCAATGTATTTGAAATCTATGTGGCTAGGACTAGAGAGCCTTTATAGAAATTTTGCAATACCTCTGATCAGGCAGCAAAAAGCAGTTTTCCTTTCAGTTCATTCCTAACCATACCTCCACTCTGACACATTCTCAACACATTGCCATGGAGTTTGAAATTGAATAACTCCTATGATCTGGTTACAACCCTAACAAATCTCTGAAGTGCGTTAAAGCACATTTTGCACTGCTCAGTGTTAGGAATGCATAATTACTCCCTAAAAATCTACAAAAGCTGCACAGTCTCTAAACAAAATGGATCCTCATTCTTTGCTGGAAATGATATTTTATATGCACTACGCAAAGTCTTTTTGTCGTTGCATTACCAATTAAATACATGGGGTCACTGAAGTGATATGAGCTTTAGATTTGCTTATAGAACCGTATTTAAACTTTTGTCCCTGAACTGCCTGCAGATGTTCTCATATAATAGCTTAAATAAAAGTATGAAATCTAAGCTGTGTGCTGGTGGACATTCAGTAGCATTTAATGGATAGGCTTAAATGACAACTCTACCTGTTCTTCAGTTGGCCACCACTGGATCCATAATTCTATCTGATGTCTTACGATGTTCTTGGTAAGACACAATGTTGATAGAAAAGGTCTGACAGTCTTGAAAAAGTCTAAAAGCAACCACTAGAACAAAATGCAATTGTTAGAAGATGTAGCATTTACCACAGGGAGGTGAAGAATTTTTCAGTATTTATAGTTGCTTCAGGTATACTTCACTTTCTTCAGTCTTTATTATAATGAATAAATGCCTGCACCCTTCTAGAGACAACTGATGTATGCTGAGTTGTTAATGCTAACTGAATTTCATAAGGCTGGTTCTTTATCATCCAAGACAATGAACTTTGTCACTGGTGCCAGGGAGAACTGTATTATGCCAAGCACTCTAGGCCAGGCAGGGGTGGGGGTAATGGCTCATGGGACACTGAAATGTGGGGTAATGGTTAGCGTGTAGCTCCCCCCTGCTGCTGTCAGGGGACTGGCACTCAGGTGATTTTAGGATGGCAAAGGGTGAAAGAGGAGACCGAGGGAGGACAGGGGTAACTGGCTCCAGGAAGTGTAACGGGCACGTGGGAGGGAAGGTCCTGGGGCTGAGGTCCTGCTTTGGAGCGATTCAGCGTTGGTGTGCAGTGGGAAGGGGGTAAGGTGCACTGGGTGAAAAGTGTGGTTTCAGACACTTGGGATGGTATGTCAGGAGGGTGTCGAGAGGGTTGACTTTGTCAGATAAAATTTTGGAACGTCTTGTAGAGGTAGTGCTTTGGTTGTCCCTGTATATATGTATGTGGTACTTGGTTCTTTCAATTTTTCCTTTTCCTCTTCCTGGATAATGGTATCACAAATAATTGTCCCTGATGGGATATTCATGTTAGAAGACTAGTTTAGCAGATCTCCTATTTGTACTTTGGTATTTCTGGGAAGTCAACCAAATTCACTCTTGCTGACAAATACTTACATAAATTCACCTATAAATCCACAACACGCTTATTTTCTACTATCAGTTCAGTCACTGTGCATTATTTACCCGATAGTCAGCCTTCTTTTTCCCCCAGTTAACCTTGTCTGTCTTACTCAACTCTTTCTGTACGAAGTGCATTTGAAAGCTGATTTATTCTGTACTGGGTAGGGAGTACATGGAGGCTCCAATTCTATGCATCATCCGGATTCTTGTTATTAAATCAGCCATGTACATCAATAATCAAAAGAAAGACAATTTTCCAATTCTGTGGACTGCTCAGCTGAGTCCTCAGCTATATAATCGAGTCTCTGTGTTCAATTTCCCAGGCACCCATTGCCTTTGAAGCTAAGAATCCTTTCCCAGTTTTGCATCTTTATCTAGTATCAACCCTCCTGCTTATCCACAGCCCTATGTAAAATATCAAATACACTTTGCCCTTTAAAATGGGCTTTGTTTAGTTTGGCTGTCTTTATGTTTCTTCAGGCATGTATTCGTATTTATCCCAACTGATTAATATGACACCATAGAATCATAGAATAGTTTGGGTTGGAAGGGACATTTAAAGGTCATCTAGTCCACCCCCAGCAGTCAGTGGTAAGGTGCTTGTGTGGATGAGTTTTGGCAACGAGGCTGTAAAGCCAGCCAACAAAAGCTCTGGCTGTGAACTTTTCTAATGCACTCCTATTTAGAGGAGAACACTATGAAATCAAAGATTAGATCTCAATTTGAGCATGACTCTGACTTTGCCTTCCAACCCTTTTACACAGAAAGTGTGACTGAAATCCTGTTTGTACTTGCCAGGGAAGCTGCATGTTCACCCACAATTATTCTGTTTTAACCTTGAAGAGCAAATGAGCCAAAAAAAAAAAATATTTATGAAAAAAATCTCTATAAAAAAACCATCTGATGATAATTTCTTTTTCTTTTCCGAGACAGGGCTCATAATTAAGTTTTGATAGGCAGCAAGTGAATCAGCAGAAACTGTCTTCAGCTCTTCCTGAAATAGATGCTGCACCTTTGACAAAGGACCTTATTTTATTTAATCATGCTGGAAAGCTCTCTTCTCAGTTTGCTTTTTGTACTCCAGGGCAAAAGTAACTAGTTGTTTTTCTTTATCTAAGAACACTTTTGCTTATAATCCCACAAAAAAAATAAAATGACCTTTAATACTCAGCTATATTTCATAGCAGTGAACAGTGTGAAATGCTGATCGCGGGGAAAATGTAGAGTCATCATCTGATACAGAGCAACTCAGAAAATCTGAGTTCCGTTCCCAACTTTTCCACTGGTCTTCTCTATGACCTTTAGGTAGGCAGTTAAATAAATGGGACACAAGTGCCTAACTGCCCTCCAGCTATTTTTAAAACCTTGCTGGGTGCCAGCCTGAATGTCTAGGTGCAAAATAAGATAATGTTTCTGAAAGTGTTGGCCACCACCATGTGGCTGATTTCTCTTTGGGATTTCTGTCTGTTCCTGCCATGCATGTGCTAGCTACTAATAAGTGGAATGAAAAATGCCTCTGTTCTACATTTTTTTTCCTGTGTCTAATTATTTCTTTTTCTTTTCTGATAGCAGACAGGGGAATGAAATGCTCCTGCGTGTGACAGTGGACTAGTTCATAATGAAGGAAGTTTTTCAAAATACCTTAGATTTTGACAATTTTTCCAGAGAATGGCATGTTAAAATGCTACTAGCTGGCTGAAAAGTGTAAGTACTGTATTTGTCAGAAATTTCTTCAGGAACCTGACAGAACAATGGTACAATATGTGACACAGTACAATTAGTAACATCAATAACTTTATATTAGCTGTTATACTGGTGTCTGGTTTAAAGCAGCTATTACAAGAGTCAGTTGGCAAGGCAGCATCTGTTCAGTTTAACGTTCACCTTCATCCAGTCATCTTGCTGGTAAAATTATCTCTCTCTCTCTCTTTTTTTTTTTTTTTAAGTAATGTTTCCTCCTCCCCATTGTTTTTGTGTGACACCTATTAGTATAATCTGTACTTGTTTCAAAATTTACCCTTGCATCAACTTCTGCAGGCCATAAAAGCAAACACACTTGTTTCTGTCTTTGCCATTGTTTAGTACCTCTCTGTTCTTCACCGTTGCCAAAGCTCTAGGCGGAAGACAAAAAGGGTAGAAAAAGTTAAAACAGACAAGGGAAGCAAGCAGATTAATTCTTTATGAAGGAAAGGCCATTAAGTGGTTATACTTGGAGAACATCTGTTCTACATTTGTCAACTCTATCAGAAACTCTTCTCATATTAAAAAAAATTAGAGTTAAAAAGACAGCTTTCCTTTGCTAACTTTCCCTCTCCTACAGTGGTAACATAATCTCTGTAAAACTCATTTTTTGGGTTTGTTTTTCCTCTTGGTTTCACTACACTCTGTGAATTTCTAAATTTGCATTTTCTGAAGAAGCTATAAAACAGGCTGGCAAAGATTTTTCTTTGGTTTCTCTTGGTAATTAAAACTGGAGCCCACAGATGAGGCTATGCTAAGTAATTGACCAGGACTCAGTATGATTAGTCAGACAGCAAGTGGGTGTAAGGAGTCAGAAGTGTCCCTCCTGCTCTTTCTTCAGCTGGAGTGAATGTCTGCAATGGTCGGTGCTCAAGGGAAGGGACCATGGGAACAGTCAAACCCTAGTGTTTCTCTATGTAGTGTAAGAGAGAAAAATTACATGAGGAGGTACAAGGGAAAAAGAGTAAAATCAGCTCAGGAGGGCAGGTGAGTGCTTTTTCTTTCTGAGTGTGGAGATGGAAGCGAGTTATAAATGTCCTTTGACTTCAGTGGGGATGTAATTCCATCCTATTTTTGTTAGTTAAACACTGCTATTGATTCACAAGGAGATCACTTACACTTGAACACTGGAAACTCTCTGTGCTAATAGTGCCCTTCTTCTATACGTACACTTCAACCAAAATGAGCTGGCTTCCTTGAGGGGAAAAAAGAAAAGAAAAAAAAAAAAAAGAAAGAAGAAATATCCATCTGGAGTGGCAAACAGCATTGGGCTCCACTGTCTTTCTACTCCAGCTTCCAGCAGATTATGTTGCTGATATTAACCACTCATTTTAAAAACAACAGATGTATTTAGACATATTAGTGCAAGAACTGCTGCAGACACATGTACAGCACATTCTGAGCTTAAAGCTGTTGAAACACCTTACAAACCACCTTCTTCACTGCAAGTTGAAATATTTAGGGCTAGGGCTTTTATTTGGGATGATCAACAGAATTTGAAAGTTAAGACTAACAGTAATGACCCTATTTTGTCTGTAAAGCAAAGCTGAATAGCTCATTGTAGCACTAGCAATTATGTACACGTTCTGAGAGGAAACATCCTTCTTTAATCCCTCAGCATAAAATGAGAGAAACAAATAAAAAAGAATGACAGTCTCCTCAACCAGTAAGTCATACCAGAGCATTAGCCAGGTCTTCGAGGAGTATACAAATTTCTTCAAAAAGGATTTATGCTCTTTTATGTTGTTCTAATTAAATGTTATTGGTTTGGCTTAGAAGGGCCCTTTAAAGATCATATAGTCCACCCCCGCTGCCATGGGCAGGGACATTTTTCACTAGATCAGGTTGCTCAAAGCCCTGTCCAAGTGGCCTTGAACACTTCTAATGATGGGACATCCACAACTTCTCTGGGCAACCTGTTCCACTGTCTTACCACCGTTATCATAAAAAAAATTCTTCCTTATGTCCAATTTATGTCTACCCTCTTTCAGTTTAAAATCATTGCCCCTTGTCTTGTTACTATAGACCCTGGTAAAAAGTCTCTCTCTGTCTTTCTTATAAACCCCCTTTAAGTATTGAAAAGCCACAATAAGGCTTCCCTGGAGCCTTCTCTTCTCCAGGCTGTAAAACCTCAACTCTCTCAGCCTTTCCTCATAGCAGAGGTGTTCCATGCCTCTGGACCCACTCCAACAGGTCCATGTCTTTCTTGTACTGGGGACCCCAGAACTGGATGCAGTACTCCAGATGTTGTCTCATGAGAGCGGAGTAGAGGGGCAGAATCACCTCCCACGACCTGCTGGCCATGCTTTTTTTCATGCAGCCCAGGACATGATTGGCTTTCTGGGCTGGAAGCGCACATTGCTGGCACATGTCCAATTTTTTATCCACCAGTATCCCCAAGACACATAAACTGGATGAAGCTAAGCAAATCTCACCAGCCAGAGGTATCTTGGCACCTAGGAAAGTTGTGAGGGTGAGCTGAACTTGAATTTACTGGATCTACCAAAAGTTTTTAAGAGTCACCTTCATTTACTGAATGCACAAGTAACTGTGGGATGCTCTTCCTCTCATTCACTTCATTTTCATTTTAAGAAGAAAACTTGAATACCCTTTAACTTGAATACCCTCAGGACACAGTCTTCGTGGATAATGGTTAATAATTAAAGTTGACAAAGCACATTAATAAAACAAACCATTAATGGTGTTACCTTGGATCAATCTTGGAAAGAAGAGAAGTTGGCAGTGAAATTACATTGGTTATCTAGCTCTCTAATCATTGGAAAAATTATTTTGCTCAAAGCTGACTCAGAACTAGGGAAGGGAATATATACTTTAATATTGGAGGAACAATTTGTTTAGTTTGCTCAGCAAAGAAGTTGGTGTTCTAGCACAGTCAGCAATAGCTGGTTCACAAATACTTACACTGAGTGCATGTGAGTTTTGCTTAGAAGAGTAAAGTGAAATTTAACTGTGCTTTGCTGCCGCTGAAGTAAACTGTGTTTGTAAATGTTACTTGGTTGGTGACCTCCTGCTTTCCCCAGTCCTGCTTTTCTCCCTAACAAACTGCTATTCATTCAAGTTTTCATGTTATTTAAAGCACTTTTTCACATATTTGGAATTGAGATAAGCAGTTGCATGTTGATACTTCAGGTTAGGTTGGCTGAATATAGGCTTTATAAATACTGTGTCTGTATAAATGTTTTGCTCAGAAAAGGTGAATTAAACTGTCTTAAAAGAGTCTCTATATAAGCTATCATTAAACATCTGGCAAAAGATTCTATTTTATTGTAAGCCAAGTCTTTAACTGTATATTTTCATTTATAATTTATCCATGTGTTAGCTTTGGTTTTGCACTACTTGTGCTTAAAATAAAAAAACCCCACACTTGCTTTGCATAATAACCTAAAGTTTCAATTTGTGTGCCATGACTTGCAGTCTATTTGCCAAAGAATAATTTTTCCTTCTCAAAGGTTATTTGATTGGTAGCACTGTTTGTAGTAGCACAGCTATAAACCGTGCCTCTATAACTTCTGTAATGAAAGTGAAAGTGAGGGGGTTTTCACTTTTGTAAGCTAAAATATATTGTACATTGTTGAAATTCTTGTGAAGGAACCAGACAGTGGCTGTTTATTTCCCAGATGGTTTATTTATCAAACAGATTATGTCAGTTGGGTTTGGTGAAGTTTTTTTGGTTGTTTTTTTTTTTTTTTTTTCCCTAGCCAGTGGGATTCTGTGACTGCTGCTACAGGTGTAGTTGGGGTGAAAGTAGAACAAAGTAGTTTTAGGTACCTTTTTGTTTCAAAACATACATAACATTATTTCTATGAAAACGCAGTATGTTATTTGGTGAACTGCAACACTAGAATGTAGATTTCATTTTATCTCATGCAACCTAGATGAAAGAATTGAGCATCACAAATCTCATGCAACTCAAACAAAACCCTTACTCTAGAATCAAATTTCAACTTTCTGTTACATGGTCCAGTGCTATTGCTGCAAAATCTTTTACCATGACTGTCTTATTGTTGCCTTTGCCTTATATGTATCAACTTTTCCATCCTGCTAGTACTACCTTTAAAACAAAAAAAATGCTGATCAAAACAGGTCAGTCTTTATGGGTTTCTAATATTCAAGTTTATCCTCCAGGACATATGTGGGATATTCTAAGAATTGCTCTGAAAGCCATCCAGGAATACTATTCAAACGTTATATAGCATGTAATTAATAATGCAGGTTCCTGTGGAAGCCCTGATGAAACACAATTCTGACGCTCTGAGCATCTCCCTTTGCAAAACTACTACATACTGGAGCAGAATAGAAATTAGAGGGTTATATGCTGAAAATATAGATAAGAGAGGTGTCTTTGGGATCTGCCAGCTAACAAGAAGTTTGTCATACTTGTTTAAGGTTTATTGAATGCTATTTATAGCATGCAAATATTATAGTGCGTTTATAAAAATTACTATTTTTATTAAACTATCCCTGTGTAGATTCAATGAACAGAGTCTGAAATCTGTGCTTCAGCTTGGAGTCCTGGTACAAAACCTTAATTAGGGAAAAAAAACCCCAAAACAAAACACACAACTTCAAGCAAGCTCTTTTTACCACTATGTGTAATGTATATGTGTTATCAGCATACCATTGTAGTGATACAGTACAATGAAGAAATGAAGCCCAGGTATAGATGTACAGATGCTCGAGTTTGCCATACATTAGTATCAAGGTTAAGCAACTCTCAAAACCCTAGGTTTGAAATTTTCCATACTTATATGCACATTAATCATCTGACTAGGAAAGTCCTTAGGAGCCAAAGATGGAGTGCCAGCTGTAATTAAGCATGTGTAATTAAATATCATTAAGAGCACAGCTTTACAACTAGACAGAAATTCTTTTTCTTCTGTTACTACAGGGGAATTGCTTTTTTCCAAATTTTATTGAAAATGAAAAAAAGTGAAAAGTTTTATTTTATTCCTTTTAGAGCACAGCTAAAGTGATATATCAACTGCAGTTATTATGAATTCAGTATAAAAAAAAAAAATACAGTGCCCTGACCTTGATGTTCTATCTTGTGGTTGGCAGAAGTGTGCTCCCAAGTGTTCAAGTAGTGAATAATACTGCAAGGACAATTTCCAGTTGCTGCTTGCTGGGCAGAAGCCTAACGATGTAACGTCTCAGCTCCGTTGGATCACATTTGTTCCAACTGCAGAAATAAGGGATGGTCAGCTTCCAGTTCCCTACCTGATTAAAACAGCTTTCCATCATAAGACTGGATAAATATAACTTTAATGCTACACTCTTCTCTTTTTTTTAGAAACTTCCATAATAGCCACATGCATAACACTTGCCTAAATACACGAAGGCACCAATGACTTGCAGTTATGATCTTGCTATGTCGTTTGAAGCCCTCTGTTATTGCACTGGGTTTTCTCTTTCAGACGTTTTTCATCCTTTCCATTTCTTCGCCATTACTATTTTGTTACTTTCTCCTGCCGCAGCAAGCTACAGCTCTACCTCATTGCTGTAGTGACGTTACAAATCATGCAGTGTTGGCTTTTATTTTTTTTCCTTACCATCTCTGCCTCTAGGGTTCTTAAAGTCTCTGTTTGGTCTTTCAGATGGCAGTATAGACAAAGGTATGTGTCCAGTGCTCATTACTCTGGAGAAAGACTTGAAGATATAACTTCTTCTCAGAAGAGAAAAGACTTAAAAATCATTTATATTAAAGCTAATCTTATTTCACAGAATGATAGAATGGTTTAGGTTGGAAGAGACCTTAAAGATCACCTAGTTCCAAACCCCCTTGCCACGGGCAAGGACACCTCCCACTAGACCAGGCTGCTCAAAGCCTCATCCAGCCTGGCCTTGAACACTTCCAGGGCTGGGGCCTCCACAACTTCCCTGGGCAACCTGTTCCAGTGTCTCACTGCCCTCAGAGTGAAAAATTTCTTCCTAAGATCTAATCTAAATCTACCCTCTTCCAATTTGAAGCCATTACTCCTTGTCGTATCACTCCATGCCTTTGTAAAAAGTCCCTTTCCAGCTTTCTTGTAGGTCCCTTTCAGATACTGGAAGGCTGCTTTAAGGTCTCCCTGGAGCCTTTTCTTCTCCAGGCTGAACAACCCCAGCTCTCTCAACCTGTCCTCATAGGAGGGGTGCTCTAATCCTCTGATCATCTTCGTGGCCCTCCTCTGGACCCGCTTTTTTGGGGGGAAACCTGTCTCATGGTGACCATATGTTTCAGGCCTTGCATATGTTGCTTCATGCGATGCTGCGTGCTGTATAGTTTATTCATGTTCAGTTTACTCCGATGGCATAATAGAGAACCCACTTACTTTCTCAGTTGCTGAGAAAACCACTGGCTATGAATTGTGAGAGGGAAAGCCTAGCAGCTTTGTACCAGACAAAAGGGCTGGCAGTAGGAAAACCTTCCCAACTACAAGATTGTCCATGCCACCTGGCTAATCCTGGATTTACTAGTCATGCTGAAAATTTGTTGCTTTAAAGATTCTGCCATAAAGAGATGAAACTCTTCTAAGACATTACATGTCTAAAGTAAATGGGACATTATCCACTACTGCTTCATGTAAAGTTGGTGGCCATATTTTATAATGGGACTAGTTCAGATTTTCTTAGGACTTCATTAGCATTGTAGTTCTTTCAACTGTGTAGGGTTGTATGTGTCAGTACCAGTGAATTTAAATCAATTTATCAGTGGTACACCTCATCTCCAACATTCAAATCCCATGCTAATTGCTGGGAAATTCATCAGCCTGTTTTTCAGGTTTGGTGCTTTGACCCTTTAGTTGAAAAAAAAGAAGGAAGGAGTGGTTAGAAGGTTTATGAAGAAAATTGTGCTGGAAATAGTTGAAGGGAAACAGAGGACATCGTCACATAAGTGGTTGTTTGGACCTTGGCCTTTAGACCTATTAAATCACTGGATGCATTCCTGAGGCAAAACAGGCTTGATCCAACTCATACCCCCTCGCACCTTGTTACAAGATGTGTTAAGTCTATAACGTCAGAAGGATATATTGATAATAAACATTTGTATTGCATTTTTCCCCATCCACTACTCTATAAACATCATTATTAGCAATATCCAGGAGACTGGTGTGGGGCAGGCAAGGACTGTGCAAGCACCTCAGCGACGCTGGGACTATGTGAAAAAGCAAGCGATCTGTGATCTGAACACTTCAATGTGTTTTTCTGTATGTGTTTCAGTCAAGGTCTCAGAAAATCGTCTCATAAACAGACTTAAATCAGGAAGTTGATGCTTTGCACCAGGGATAACAGTACTTAGAAATCTCTCTGAGTACCTGGTTGCCACAGCGGATTCTTTGCTCAGCAGCTCAGTCCATCCACAGATGACACCTACCCCGCTCCCTTCCCCCACACTATCCCCAAAGATTGGGAGTAAGGCACTATTTGTGTAACATAAATGCTCAGAAATCCAGAATTAGGTGGGAGGGGACAGGGAAGCAGACTCTAACAGCCTGGTATAAAGAAGGTCTTGCCTCCAGCCTCTTGTGTTTCCCATAGCTGCTTACCTTGGGTAACAGCACCAATGGTTCTCCGCAGCTCCCACCCTGCAGGCTGTGATCCAGCTCAGATGCCACTTTTGACTAAAGCTGCAATAAATATAAACCAATTTGTGCAATAGCTTGGCAATATGGAGCAGCGCCTACTAGGGAAGCTGACTGTGAGCCGATCAGTGTTTAAGCCAGACGTTCTGGAGAAGGTGGCCTTTCCTGTGCTGTCTTACCCTGCTTTCTCACCAAGCTCCTTAAGATGCAGCCTGATTTCAATAAAGATTTAGAAACAGAGTGTGTTCATCTTGGAGAAACTGGGCGAAGAAATGGTTGTATTGCTTTAAAGATGTAAAAATGAAAAGGCTGTTCATTTCTTTCATATTTTTCCTAGCCTGTAATTATTCCTAATCAAACTACAACAAACAGTAAACACTAAAAATGAAATAAACGCAGTGACAGTTTGCCAATAACGAGCAGAAAATGCTCCATCTGTCTAGCAGTGAGTAAAATGTGTGTAATTACTGCTCATTTTTCTTCTAATTGCTGAGTTATTAGTTTAAAGCTTACGCACAACTGGTGAACAGTGCCGACTACCCATTCTCTAATTACAGCCCCTGCTTTGCTGTGCTTGAAATCAAGAAAAGCAAAAAGCAGAAAATTTGCATTTTAAAAGAGTTGTCTGAATTAACCCCTCTGGTAAGAGCATCTTTTCAGTTTTGGCCTCACAGGTCAGGTCCGTGGCTGACAGAAAACAGTGCCTAGTTATATCAGCTGAAGATTTGCCTCTCAGTGGAATTATCACCTCTTTCTTTTTTTCTTCTTTTTTCAAGCCTACATTTTAATTTCTAATTTAAAGAAGATTAAAGAGTGCTCTGAAATGGATGGTAGGTCAAGGGAAGTAATTCTAATGAGGAAACAAAGGTTGTGACAGCCATGAGTCAGTAATACTTGCTTCACTTTGTGCTGCTTTTTCTTTATCTGATTATCTCAAAGTGGGTCAGATGAGGGTATGTCTATGCTTTAGCCTGCTCTTTAGCACCTTTATCTGCTCTCCCTAGGATAACTCTGTTAGAACCAGGCTGTGCCTGCCATGACAGAGATGTGGCCACACAACCCTGTGCTACCTTTGCCTCTGTCAGGTGTCAGGATCCATCCTGCCATAGGGGCTTTGAAGTCCGTGAGGGTTGACTTACCTTGTTTGTGGACAGTTCAATGTGAGAGGTGAAGGACAGAGAACAGACCCAGTTTGTTCGTTTTCAAAAGCCTGGAGATCCTGTTATTGCGTGTGATTTTGATTCTTAAAAATAATGGTAGAAAATACAGAATGAGAATAGAAAGAAGACTGAGGAAGATTCAGAAAGCCAAATGTCAGAGCTGTCAACCTAGCAATTTCTGGGATCCATACCTCAGAGGGATCTGAGCAGGACAGCAAAGCAAAGCAGACTTACTAGCCGGTAGACTGAAATTCACAGTGTAGGATCCACGCTTTTACTGGGGGATATTTAGGGGTTCACAAATGGGCAAAGATTGAAAACTGGTGTGCTAGGCTCTTGTAGCAAACCTTCGGCCACTTGATGTCTTTTTTGGATATTGGGAAGCAGGATGAAGCCATAGGTGCAAATTATGAAATAAGGCAGCAGAAAAATCTGACACAGAAGTGTAACAGTAATATTCATTTCTCTGTGTGAGCTCTGCGCTGATATGCTTTAGGTGGGGAAACATCCCACTTCGGAAGCTCTGCATTTAGTCCTACCAGAAGTGCCTCTGAGTGGATTGCCCATAACTGCAGGGTAGTTAGGATGCTCCTATCCCTCTTGGATACCAGGGATATCCTAGTTGTGGCAGCATGGACTTCAGTGCAGATGGCAAAACAGCTTCTGGAAGCTGAGTAGGTGTGTAGGCTTCGTGTTGTCTCAACCTGATTGCTATCAGTACACAAACCACTCAATTTAAAGCCTTCTGGTTGAATGGGCCCATAAAATAAAAACTCGTCTCTCTAGGTAGCGTTACTGCTGGTGCACAAGGTATGAGCTAAACTCTGTGGGGAATCCAAATGGTGTAAAATATGACAAAAATCCAACCAGCTGCCATGCCTCAAGACAGGATTCCTTGCAAAGTTTTCAGTTCTGATCTTTAAAAACAAGCCATCCTTTTCCAAAGGCAGAGTGAATGGGGAATGTACCCACCCACTTTTGACAATGAAGTGAAACATTTAGGTGAAACTACACATCATAAAAGTTGGAGTTTGGGTACTATATCTAAGGGATTGTCCTAGCTGTGGTAATAGTGTTTTTAAAACAATGATGAATATTTCAAAGTATTAATTGTTTGGGATAAACAGCCAATGAAAAGCCAGCAGCTTTCTTATCTGTAACTATAGCTTCTGGGTTTAGAATAGCATTTGCACATTTTCTTGCCCAGGAATAAGTTTGAGGAGAATGAATTATTCTCTTGGATAGGGGCAGATGTGGATGCACAGCGGCTTTATCTTGATGAGCATCAGTAATTCTCACAAAAGTCAGTGACAAATGCTTACCTAAGGAGGAGGAAAGATTCTGTACATCCATCTGGTTTTAAGAAAAAAAAGCATCCTGAAACCCCCCAAAAAGCCTTTTCAAGTATGCTCTGTTTTCGCAGTGAGCAGGGTAGGTTTGGTGATGTTTTAACCCTGCCATGAGAATGGAGGTGCAGGTAGCAAGAGGTAGGAATTTGAGAAAAAGGATGGAAGAAAAATAAAAATTTATTTAAACATTTTTGCTCTGTGGCTAGAGAACTGAAGCTTTCCTGCTTCTTTTCAGTTCTGAATAAATGTATTTGCTTCATGGGCTCACATGCATATTATGCATAATCCTTTAGATATGCTTGCCAGCTGTGTGGTAGAGATAGTGGCTGCTGGGACTTTGCTACATTAAAAATGGTGGAGATACTTCACCAAAAAAGAGCAGAAATGAAATATTTATTTGCATAATCTTTCTAGAGTCACCTAGATTTCTTGAAAGCAGCTTAACATGTTTGGAATAATCTATTAGGGAAATATTAAGGGAAAAATACCCCCTTTTCCTTCTGGCCATATGCATTTTGATTTTTCTCTCCCAGTCTAACAGATTCAAACTGCTTTATACTCATTTTAAGAACATTATATTTCAGAAGAATAGCTCCTATTTTAAATACTGTAGGTTCATTTACCTCCTGCAGAACGATAGGGAAAGGTTAAAGTTTTTGTGCAAAATGAGTTCACAGCAACTTATTTTACCATAAGTATTGTGCTTACAAATATTTTTTCTTTTCCACTCAATATATATGACCTTTTGTTCTTTGTTGAACTCTTTGTGATGTTTTACCTAGAAGAGAATATCTATGTCTGTGCTGAATCTCTAAGAAGAAAGACAGGACTGTGTGAACATTATGCAGACATGTAGTCTCCACTATATTTAGCTCATCTACTTTCACGCAATAAGGACTATTTGTGTAAAGGTCTTTATTTTTGTTGTCTATCTCAAACATCATTCTGTTCCGTCTTGTTTTGTCTTTTTCCCCCCTTCTCTCTCCCAGCAATTGAGATAAAAATTAAGTCACAGTGGAGAGGTAGATATTTTTCTCTGAGATGTTCAGATCACTGTGTAGTTTTGGGTCAGAGCTGAAGAGAACTGCTGTTCTTCCAGAAGAGGAAAAAAAAAACCAAACAACCAAAAAACCCAAAAAACCACAACATGTTTTCTAATGTTTCTAATGTTTAAGGTCTGTTTTTGTGCTTGCAATGTAAATATCCAATGTTTACAGGATAAATGTCCAGTACAGCAGTGTAAATATCCAATACAAAATCAAAATGTATGTAGCTCACAGATTTACTTTTTTTTTTTTTTTTTAGCAAAATGGGATTCAAACACTTTCATGGTGCACTGATAAGACTGCATCATTGATAAATAAGAATACAATATTTTACATGGCTTTCCACGTAACACCTCCACTTTAAATGGTGGTGCACTTGGATATTATGTTTTGGTATTATGTTTGTATATTCCTTCGAAAATAACAATAAAAATGTCTGGTAGATGCTTTTTAGTCATCTCTGTATGTTCCAAGTCGAACAGCTCTTTAATACCTGTTTAATTCATTCCTTTAAAAAGACTGCTACAAGTGGCTAAAGCTGATTTGGCCATTCATAGAGTATCATTTGCCATCAGAATAGATCTACTTTCAAATGATCCTACTTTCACAAATTAAATGCATTTCATATCTCATGGCTTTGCAGCCATGGACATCTAAATGGAAAGCTGGAGCTGAATGCACAGATCTGGAATAAGTGGCACTGCAGCGTTTGTGCACAAAGGAGCAGGCCACGCATTGCAAAGAAAGGACTTGGAAGCATGAAACTATTGTCTCATTCATCTCCATCAGAGTAGACCTTTCTTGTTCTCAGGAGCTACATCATAGGCTCTACAGCTTTTTTTGCGCCCGCTTGATTTGCCAGGGTTAATCTGTTCATAGGCTATAGAAAGTTGTGTTTATCTTAACATCAAGCATCTTTATGCTAATTGGCTTGTCTGGTGTTTAAGACCATTTGAGGTATGTTTATTTTTGTTCTAAGTTGAAGCGATTCTTGATCACTTTAAATGAAAACAAAATGTCTTGTATGCAACCTCGCAATCCTTGCATTGGTTTAAATAAACAAGTGTGAAATAACAAAAATAAAAATGATAGTAGTATTCTATGATGATATCATCCACTAAGAAACTGATCTTGAAAACAACTATAGCAGTACTTTCAGCACTATTGGAGACTGAGGAAGAGTGAGGAAGTCAGAAGTAATGAATATTTCTTTGCCAAAATTTAAAAAAAAACAAACAACAACAAACAAAACCAAAAAAATTACTTTCAGGCTTCTGAGATGGTGTTGCAAACCATACAGTATTGAAAACAGTAATAAAAGCTATAAAATGTAGTTTTGTGTCCTCATAAAATTCTAAGAAAAATAAATTTGTGGGATAGTTATCCTTTATAATACAAAGATAACTCTCACTTTTATTGTAACTGTAACATATGTGAGGATGTTTAACTCCCCAGTTGTCAGACATGAGGTTGAAAGTTTTTAATAGCCTCTGGGTATCAAATCTATAGCCTCAGGCTGCTGTTTGTAATTTAATATGAGTAATTTATTATGAAGAGAGAAAAAACAAGAATTGCCTAGTAGCTATGAAAGCACATTTACATTATAATTATTAGGCACATAACAGCTCAAAAATAGATAAAAGGAATTTTAGAGTAGCATTGGCAGCAGCAGTAGTATCATCTGCTAAGATAAAGCAGAGAAATATAGCTCTGGAGAAATTACTTGTGAGGGCAGCAGTGGTTATAGTCAAAAGGTCATCCTCATCTCAGCTGCTGACTTGGTTGTAATATAAACCACTCTTGGGAAGTTGTGTGTAACTTAGAAACATCATCTTTCTGAGCTCTCTGAGGCTGTCTGGTGATAGTTACACATCAGAAAGAGTGGGTGGGGTTTTCAGGACATATTACTTTGGCATTGGTAGATCTGTAGGTGATTTTTTATTTTCTTTTTTCTTTTCAATGTTTCCACTTTCAGTAAACTCAATTTCAAAAAGTAACTAATAGTGCAAAGTATGTAATGGTCCTTTCCTGAAAACTAAACCCTAGGGACTAGATTTCTCAGAAAAGATCGGCACTGAAGAGAGCCCACCTGGACCCCAAGTAACATATCCTATTTTTTCCGAAGGGTCAGTATTCATTGCTGTCAGTAGGAGAACAGCTGAAAACCTTCTCCGTGTTATACAGTAACTGAATCTCTGTTGCAACTGATGATTCCCAGAGAGTTATGCTGGAATTTCCAGGTATCTTCTTCACATTTTAATGTCTCGGTAACTAAGAGAAAATCACACAACTAACCATTTAGGCAGTTAAGAATATATCAAGTGTTTGCTTTCTGTATGTGACGCAGATTTACCTCTCTGTTCATCTGTGGCATCTTAAATAACCACAGACATGTATGGCAGCCTGAGAGTTTCTGGGACTGTTCCCTGTGGTGATATCTTTCCTCCCCCTCACCCACCTCCCCCGCTTTTTCTTGTCATTTCTTCTGCTAAGGACTGCCATTCATACCTCGTAGTCCCGGGCATGGCCACCAGCATGTGTCCTCAGAAGAACCTTGAATGTTTGCTCAGGGTCCTCATGCATGATGCTTTGTTGGAGGAGTTATTTACTGTTGTTCAAAAGTCCCGCGGTGCGCTTCCACCAGTTGATGTAAGTTGATATTTTTGTTCTCCTTCTGCTCCCCAGGCTAGCTGCTACAGCAATTCACTAGTGCCAATCATTGCTATGGGTCCTCCCTTCTGGTGCTAATGTTGATACCCTAGACACAGACAATATTCAAGGATAGGGATATGGATCTGCTTTGTAATCGTGAACTAGGATTCAGGAACAGAGATATCATCACAGTACTTTGAAAACAGTGTGTCTGTTTTTTTCCCCCTTTCCTTAGCATCAGATAAGTGCCATGAGTAGGGCGTTGCTCACAGATGTGTACCTGTCCAATTGAAAGACAGTTATCCCATCTCTGGTGCACTCAGCAGGAAGGCTATCCTGTCCCTTTCCAGGTCACAGTGCTCTTATGGAGGCTCTGCCGACCATCTTGCCAAAATAACTTCTGTGCTAATGTTTTTTCTGTCACTGTGTGTAGTGCAATCGGCACATACCTGCTCCTGTCAGGATCCTTCAGAAGCAGGCTCGTAAGCGCTTGAGGTCCTGTGTGTGATTTCACGATTTCTCAGAACTGTGGTACACAATGATATGTGGCTGTGCATTACCTGGCTACAACAGAAGTAGAGACTAATCCCTACTAAGGGCAGTTAAGAAGGAAGGATCAAACCTAACCTTAGAGACTTTCACCAGAAATATATCTCTTAATTTTATTTTATTTTTGCACTTGACCATAGACAGACCACTTTTTTTTTCTTAAGACTGGAAGAGCTAGAATGTGTCCATTTTATTCCTGCAGTGAATCTGTCCTTATGCAACAATGACCTAGGGGAAAGCATATCCAACAAGGCAGTGAAATCAGCAAGTACCCATCTGGGGATGGCAAGGGGACAATAATGTTCAAAATTGCTAGAATAAAGCAGGAGGCTGTGGCAGAAAGATGATGCATGCAATTCAATTCAGAATAAGTGAGAGCAATGAAACTACAAAGGAAAAACCAGAAGCAAATAAGATTTTTAAAAGATACTTATCACAGAAGCCTAATCAAGATAATGGAATACTAAGAAAAGCCTTAAAATCATTCTCACGGATATTGCACACTACTTGTCACATCATTAAATGCAATTTGGAAGTGGCTGTCAGGTATACAGCAAGATCTGTGTTCTCTCTGTCTACACAGAATACTCATAGGCCTTACGTAGAAAAAAACCCAAAGCGCTGCTATTTAAGACATAGAATCTGATTAAGGGAAGCAGCCCTAGCCACTACAGACCACTAATTACATGCTTACATGCCTTTCCACACTGGAGCCTTCAATCCTGAATTCAGCTTTACGCTTATGAATGATTGTAAATGCTTTCATCTACTCTGCATCTTTAATAAGAAACTCTGATTAGTAAAGCAAGCGCTTTTGTCAAGAATTAAAGCATATTTGTTTCAGTTTATGGTGGTTTAATGTTACTCATGATGAAAATGAACATCATAGAAATGTTTTTCTTGAAGTCCCTTCTTTTCTCAAGGTTTCCAAGACATGTCTTAAAATACTCAGTCACGTTACTATATCATGCTAAACAGCTGTTCTCTGTTTCTGCTGGTAGAGACATGAACATATCCTGAGTGAGACTTAGAAGCAAATCAACTACATGTTGACTGGATACTTCAATTACTTAATTAACAAAGTAGTGGAAAAGTTATAATACATACCACGATGCAGTGAAGTTTTTGAACAACAAACATCATACACCTTTCTAAACAAGATGAAACAGTAAAGGAGAACAACCATTGCTACCTTCAATAACTTCTGTAGTGGTAATATTGATTTGCATTTTTAGAGGGCTGGTTAGCAGAGATTTTGACTGTTTAGATGCACCCTTGACATGTGATTTTAGTGTATGCTGCATTTAACTGAAACTCTTCCCTTCATTTGGGGTACATCTTAATGTCATAGGTGAATTCGAGTTGTCTGCTGATGTGTGACAGCCTCATTCCTTTTACAATAGAAAGAACATCAAGAACAGGGTGGCCAGACTTGTATGTTTAAGATATCAAGTTGTCTTCTGGGTTCTGGTGGGGGACATGAAATTCCCTATTTCCTGTACCCTGTGGATGCTCACTGACCATATCCAGCTAGTCTGGTGAGTGCTTATTCTGGATATTTGCTAAGTACTGATTGCTACTGTGGTTTACCTCACAGAAAAAGCTTTAAGAGAGCGGACTTATTTTGAACCAGGCTTGTGATGACCACTGGCAGTACAGAGAGATTCAGCGCTGCCTGTGGAGCAAAGATACCTGCTTTGGTTTTTCGTTGCTGGTTTCTGAGAGGTGCTGCACTGTAAAGCCTCCTACCCTCACCATAGTGCCAGTGCTGCTCTTGGAGCATGGAGGCCGTTCCTTGCACAAGCTGAGCCCTGCCGGTGGGATCACCTTTGGTTGGTGTGAGGATCTGAAACCTCTCCTACGCATGGTGCTGCTATTGTGCCCACTGGCAACCTGGCAGTCCCAGGTTCCCCTGGTTTGGCGCTGAGCTGATATTTTGCAGAGTGTGGAGTTTCAAAAACAGAATAAATTTGTATCTTTGAGTTCCAGTACCACTTGGAAACTAAAGAGGTTTAGGTACAAGAGGCTATGTCTTTGGGTCCATCCTTTCTGGTGTCCAAATTATCTGGCACTCTGATGCTGTTACAGGCAGAGTTTTTCCCTTCTGTTTCTGTTGTGGTCTGAAACTCCCTATACACGGCATTCAGAAGTTGCCCTGTTCCCTTTGGTCTTTTATTTATTATTATGTCAGTAGAAAGAGACCCTTAAGTACTCATACCAATCTGATACAGGGGACTTTTATAGTGCTTCAGTGTCACCAAATCAGCTGCTGGACTACTAGATTTTGGATTTTTGCCTGATAATGAGAAAACCAACCATGAGTTTTTCATTCATGTGTGCTGTGGAAGAGTCTGGAGCCACCAATGAAGGATCTGCTCTATTGGGTGGTGTCTATAAAAAATTTCTATGACCCTCTTATGAACATAATATAAGACTTTAGTTGGTGACTTGAGCAAAGATATAAAGATGGATGTCACATATAGAATTTGTTTGAGACATCCCAAGGGAGGTGGAGTGTGCCTGTATTATATGGGGAGAAAGTTCCTGTGTCAGTGGGCTTCTATAACTTTTGCTTGAATTAAGTTGTAGGACTGTGAGCATCTACTTAATTGTCATCGTTAAACCCCAGCCAGCAACTAGGACCATGAAGCTGCTCACTCATTCCTTCTGGTTGGGATGGGTGAGAGAATCAGAAGAGAAAAAGTGAAAAAACCCTAATGGGTTGAGATAAAGGCAGTCTAACAAGTAGAGCAAAAGCTGCACACGCAAGCAAAGCAAAACAAGGGATTCATTTGCTGCTTCCCATGGGCAGGCAGGTGTTAAGCCATCTCCAGGAAGGCAGGGCTCCGTCACACGTAATGGTTGCTTGGGAAGACAAATGCTATCACTCTGAACATCTCCCCCTTCCTTCTTCTTCCCTCAGCTTTATATACTGAGCATGATATCATATGGTATGGAATATTCCCTTCGTCAGTTGATGTCAGCTGTCCCAGCTGTGTCCCCTCCCAACTTTCTGTGCACTGCCAGCCCACTCACTGACGAGGTGGTGTGAGGAGCAGAAAAGGCCTTGAGAGTTTAGCAACAGCCAAAAACATTAGTGTGCCACCAACACGGCTTTCATCCCAAATCCAAAACATAACACCACACTAGCTGCCAGCAAGAAAGTCAAACCCATCCTAGTGGAAACCATGACATTACTATATACAGAAGGTCACTGTACCGTTGTAATTGGGCCCTGCCACATAATTAGCTGCAGCTTTTTAGAAATACTGATGTAAAGTCTCTTGTTTGCTATGGGAAGTTTGTCATTGCTAAGTTAACTGTGTGCAGAAGCAGCTTTACAATGGTAACCTCCACACCGCTGGTTTAAAAGTGCTTGTGACTATTTTTGGGAAAGCAAATATGCTTAATTACCAAAAATCAATTACCAAAAAAAGCACCTGGGTGCCCAAAACAAAGTTTTAATGAGAATCAAATTGTCTAGGTAGAAGAAACCGCTTCAGATATGAGAACATTTTTTTTTTTTTTGAAATATGAATAGCTATGAAAATAATTTACCTGAAGTAATCATTATAGGTCAGGATCAAAATGTGAGAGACACTTCAGAGTATAAAAAATAGATTAAATTATTAAAAAGGGAGTAATTTGTGTAAGAGCAGCTTGGGACAGAGGAAGTTGACTAATGTAATGCCAGAGAATTGCCATTATAGGATGATTGCCGTTAATTTTTTGATTACCCAGTAATAGAACAAGTAGTACAGTGATTAACTGGCTCATAGAAAAATAGGGAGCAGTTAATCTGAAGCAGTGCTGTCATAAAATCCAGAAAAGCTCTGAGCAGGATTGCTGCAGATAAGTAGCTGCTGCATATGCTGTGTAGGGCATATGAACTAAGGAGCAGCTTCCACAAAATGCAGGCAGGCCCAGCAGGGACCCAGAGCAAAAGAGTTAAACAAATAGTGCCAGGCCATAATAGCGTACTGTTGTGTCAGAGGTTTTAAAACAGTTGCAACTTCGTACAGTCTTCTGTGCCTACAGTTTTAATCAATCTTTTATTCCAGAACAGCATGGCTTGTATATGCAGAGCTAATCCTTTTGAAAGTCTGACTGTTGGGCTTTTTTGCATACTGATCAGAAGCAGTGTGACAAAAATCAGTAATTCCTACCTGACCATAGTTTGATAAGCAAGTTGGAGAGAGGAAAGAGAAGATGAATACTTAGGTTTATTTTACCTTTCTTTTAATTTAAGAAAATAATTTACTTTGTATTAAGTAAACGTTTTGAAGATAAAGTAGATTTTTGACTCTTTCTTCCACCATTAAGCATTGTTGCTTGTATTTGCATTAAATGGTCACACATAAGTCATTGGAGCGTAGTTGAGAAAACAACAGATCTCTGTATGCCAGAGGTGAACCATTCTGTTGACAATAAAATATTCTTGGTGGCTGTTGTCCCAGCCCAACTGGTGGTGAGAATCACCTGAAACTAACCTTGCCTGATCTGTGCACCTTATGCAGTTGTTATTCTGTCATAGGCAGAGGATGTTGCCACCTTCCTCCTCCCCATTGTCATCCTCACTGGAAGAGTACTGATAAATGTTCCTCCACTTGCCATACAAGATGGAACAATAAGTCACTCTGCTCAAAATTTCTCCTGAAGGATGGAGCCACTGTTGAAAACATCTCTGATACTCTCATCTAAAAAACCTGAGTTATGGGGTTACAGCGGAAATAGTGGCTGATTGTGGCACGGTTACTATGAAATTATAGAACATAATTCTCAGTGTCTGAATTCACCCCACCTCAGTGCCATAAACCTGCGGTACCTAAGGCAATACCTCAGGCCCCCAGCTGACGGCAGAAGCCAGTGAAGATGCAGGCGACACTTCAGATGACTTACCTTACCCCATTGCAGGTGTCTTGCTTTAGCAGCTGCAAGTTTGCAGGGAAAAGCATACTGTTAAATGAGCCTCACGTGATATATAATTCAAGGTCGCAATGAGGACTGCAGCTTTAGGCATTGTCAGCTTCAGAGGTGTGTTACATTGGTTGCTTAGGTGAATGTTGAAAAAATGGTCTATTTGTACACCCAAAGTTAGCACTTGCTGACACCTATGTGTCTGTTTATCAAGCACTTATACCTATGTGCACTGGAGACAGAGTTTACTTGCACAAAACTCATTTAGAAATAGTGTGGACTGCATGTTTACCTTTGGTAATTCATATGTTTGGAGGTTAATATTGAAAAAGGGGATGAGCAGGTGTTGGTGGGAGCAACACCACTCATGCACAAATGAGAGCTTGGCTTGGAAAAATCTGGAAGCATTTTGAGGTTCATGTTTTGGTGGTATTTACTTTTTATGGTCTTATATGAAAGCAATATTAAATAGCTTTGATTCTGAGAACGTTATTTTTATAGTTTGGCTTCTATCTATCACCCTTCTAAACTCTAAAATTTTCTTGGAAGAGATGATTTGTTTGTTGCAGATGAAGCCTCTATTCATTTTTTCTTTGTTCAAATCAGATTTCCAGAAACCTGGAGCATTCATTTTATTTCAAAATAATGCAAAGAATTATGAAATACATACAGTAGAAAAACATCAACCTTTATTAACTGCTTTAACTAGTAAATAAATGAAGTTATGATATGATAGTTATCTTTTAGCAAACTTTTTACTGTACCTTGCAACTTTTCTTGTTTATGTTTCTCTAAATCTCTAGGCATGTCTTATTGTTGAAAAATACACTCCCATATTCATTATTTATTCTGATTAACTGTGAGTTCTATCTAGAAACATCTTCAGGGCCTATTTTCTCATTGTTTGTAGGTAAAACAGAAAATTACTATAGTAAAGAGCAAATTTCATATGGTAAGATGTAACGGTATTTTGAAGTACCAGTTCTCAGCATCACACCTGATTTTTTGCTCATTTTAATGGAAAAAGCTAAAATTAGGAAGGGGTTTTATGAAGGCAGAAGTGCCTTTGTCTCTTAAGTTGCAGTCTTGTAACAGAATGCTTGAGAGATGGTCTTTCTCTTTACATTCAAAGTCTGTATTCATTTTACCATTGGTCTGAGATTCTTCCAACACTGCAAAATAAAGAAGTGATCTCAGTATATATTTCCTTACCTCTCTTGGTTTAGTTTAGTTACCCCAAGTGCAGCTAGCAGTGGGGCAAGATTTTCTTCAATCTGTGATACCTGAGAAACACAGGTAGTGCGGTGCGATCTCCCTCAGGGAGTTTCACCTCATGCCAGCACTCGTATCCCTCAAAAAAGAAAGGAAATAATAAACGTACACTGCACTGTTATTAAATAACTCATGCTAGGCCAGGAGGGCTGATCTGCCTGGATTGCCAGGAGTTCACCGATAGTTTAGCATTGCCTGGTTTAGTATTGCTGGAGAGGATGAGCCACTTTCCCTTTCTGACCTGAGAGTCATCTGGGAGCTCGGAGCCCTCGGAGGGACTGTTGACCTGCACTTCCTGAGCTCCTCAGGGTCCATGTTTGTTCCTGAATTTCACTGTCAAGGAATCAAAGTCAAGACAACCCCCACAACTGGGCTGTATTTGCCTGCCTCCAGTACTCTGCTTTGAGGAGGGCACGTGTCAATGCTGCCTCTGTTGTCCAGGACCTCCATGCATTGGAAAGCCTGAAATGTGCTTGGGCATTCCCACTGCAAACACAGAAGGAAAATTTGGCAGTGCTCTGCCCCTTCTCTGCTCACCTCTTTTCCCTCTGACTGATTTTGATCATACATTGATCACTACGTTGCACCATTAAACGCCAGATATAACAGTTTTGCCCCCCAGCTGGCAGTGCCAGTTGCGTGTGGGGTAATAACATACAAAACAGGTGGAGGGTGCATGCAAGACACGTGTGAATGATACTTTTCAAGTGCAGTTTAAATACTTCTTTAAGCTAATAAATGGAAAATGAGTATGGGATGAAAATGCAGAATAACACAGAAAACTTGGTGGCCTGGAAAATTTATATTGACTTGACACAAAGGGTTTTATAAAAAGAATTCAATGTGCAGTTCATACTGAGCCAGTTTGAGGACCCTTATTTTGGAGCTGGAGGAGAAGGTGTATTTTCTACTGCGCTGATAATATGTTACCTATTGGGCTGTGTGTAAGCTGACCTTTTTTGGCTGGTCACATAGCAGCTGGGGTGCCATCTGTATAAAGTAAGATGGCAGGTGATCAGTGAGGGAAGAGCAAATACTCTTAGCAGCAGCAGCAGCAGGAGCAGCAGCTAGGACCTTTCAGTTGTGTTTGCTTTACTTTCTCTGGTGTTTGTCAACAGCAGATGTGCTCAGGAAGTTTCGGTCTTGGAAACTCAACTGGAATGGAAGATGCGAGACTCATTGTGTGATTATTGATTTATAGCATCGAATAAAAAAAAAATGCCCACCTTGCCAAAAACCAGCATAGTAGGAGAAAAAACAGACTGACAACACAGCGTTCTTTATTAATGATCTATTTCTTTCATGCTGCTCTTATATTTTTATTTAGAAGTAAGTCAGTGTTTATCACTGGCTTGTCTTACCCTTCAGGTCATGCAGCTTAAACTGTATATTGAGAATTTCTTTACTATCCTACGAGTTATTGCTGTACTTTGAATATCTTAACACATTCATATATTTTAGGTTATTAAACCCACAGAAAGCACTACTGCAACCTAAACAAAGTATATTAAAATAGACTTATGGTTCCAATCCTTGCAAAAATTGTATTGGATGATATTTGCACCTCAGAGATTCTTTTAGGGAAACTCAAAATTTTCCAATTTCCTTTTAGTTATCATATAAATTAGCTATACTTTTGGGACAGGTGGAGTTGGAGGGTCAAATAGTAAAGGTTTTGGTTATTTCACTCAGTTGTTAACATTTTAACATTAGCTACCATCAGTAGCAGAAAATGAGAGTGTAAATAGTCCTGTTGAGGCATATTCAAATGCCTCAGTGGCAGGTCAAGAATAAAAATCTAATATTTAGCCATTGCAGAGCCCTGCTATAAATTGCAAAATATTAAAAGGTACAATCTTCTTTGTAGCAAGGCAAGAGTAATACGAATGCAACAATTAGGAGTATGAAATGTGAAAATGAAAAAAACATCTACTTCAGCAGCTTGTATTGCAAGCAAGAATAGTAGAAATGTCATCTACTTCGTGGAAAAGTTACCAGCTACGGCAGGTTGTAGCACTTAAATTGCGATTTTCGGTACTGATGTGTAACTTCGTTTAGAATAATCTGAACTGGGGTTTTGGGAGGCGGGCATATTCCTCTATCAAAAACTTCAACAAAGAAATAAATTATGGAAGGAAAGTGCAGGGCCTGCATCACCTTAGTGATTGCTCCTCTGCTTTTGAATATTAGAAGTGAAAGCTTTTTGCCATGTGACCACAGAAGGAATGGTTCTATTTTGCAACAAAACATCTGGTGGCCAAAGGATCTTCCTCTGTTCCTTGTGATCCACCCCAAAACTCCTGCACAATTTTTGCCCCCGACATTCATTTTCTGTTAGGAATGTGAGGAAATTTCCAACTACTCACTTGGTTTGTTTGCTTTATTTTTGCAGTATACAGCTGGTTAAAGCAACAGAAATGCTCCAGAGGGAAAGGTAAAAGGACAGCCTTGTGCCTTAGGGAGAGTAACAGTATAGAACTGCCACTTTTTTTCCTCCTCCCTCTACCTCTCTCCACATTTTTTTCTACTGCTTTCTTCCTCCAACATCCTCTGAAACACTTTAAGGCAACTGAAGACTGATGGTAAAAAGGAAGCAACAGAAAAAAGAAAAAGGAGTGCTTAAGAAAGGTTTAAAAGCAACACTGAGAAGAATAAATAAACCCATAAGCTGGCCTGCCATGTCAACAAAAGCATGAAGATTGGTACTACTAGAGCAGAAAACAGTATCCAGTTCCTACTGGAAGCTGATGGGAAGTTTGGTACAGAGAAGTGTGAAGGTGTGCAAACCCAGACATGTGCATGAAGCAAAAAGCCAGTTTTCAGAGAGACAAGGGAGGAAAAAAAAGAAGAGATTTAAAGAGATTTCTTTTTAGCTCCTGATTTATGAATTCCATGAGAAGGGTGCTATTTTCTTTTCCTTTTGAAGCTGTTAGATTCTACAGAGAATTGCAGGAGCTGCTGTGCAGATGTCATGTCACCAAAATACTGCAATCTGCAAAGCAGGATTCCTCTGTGGACTGTCAGCACGGGATTTAGCTCATCACATATAAACATCTACAGCGTAAATGCCTATCTCTGAACTAGTCATCTTCTCATTAGAAGACAAGGGAAACAGACATTTTTAGGGCATGATTTATCTTTTCAAGAGTAAGACATTTCTGTTTGATTAATCATGCCCTAAAAGCATCTGGTTTTATCCATTTTGGTTTCAAGCAAGCCTGGACTGAAGACCTTCAGACATAGACATTAACAGTGAAGACATGTAAAATTAGATGAGATGAATCCTATTTTTGCATTTAGTTCTGAGGGGTCATGATTACCTCATGAAGAAAGGATGTCCTGACTCTCCTAGAAGCATTGTGAGGGCAGATAAAGGGACAAGAATTTCTGATTTTCTTTCTGGTCCCTGTGGGAGCCCTCCTGTGCACTTATGACAATAAGATTTCTATGGCAAACTACATTACTTCGGACAAACAAGGCACTGTGGAAAACACAGGAGTCAGCCTCAGCCTGCTTGGTCTTACATCAATAGCTCACTTTATCAGTGATCCCCTAGTGAATGCAGTGGAAAAATATTTTGTCTCCTATATCGCAGTCTTGCTTGGAGATGCACAAAGCTACCCCGATTGCACAAATTTAGGTAATGGCTACAGGTGATTTTAACTGGTGAAAGTAGAGAGTATACTAGAAAGTATACTTTGCGAGCCAGCACTTTCCTTTGGAAGTGTAATTTGATTGTGTAATCAGAAGACGTTTTGAGGATATTGAATTTCCATGCTACTTTAGAACGAACTATGGGGCAATGTGGTGGCCCTAAGCCACTATCATTACTTTAAAAAAAAGAAAGTCCAATTCCCAGAAAATTTGTAGTGCAGTGTGGTTATTCATAGCAGCTGCTTTTTTCCTTAGCAGTAACTTTTAGGACAGTTTTATTTGTAAGAGAATCTTTTGAGTAAAGGAGGGGAGAAAAGGATGTCCTATGTCCTAATCTGTCATTGCTCTCAGTTATTTCTAGGTCAACCAACTAAACGCCTACTACAGAAATGAACCACTTTTGCTTATTAGTTTCCTACCAGTTATTCTAAACAAAACAGCACACAAACAGACAAAAAGATACACTAGTATAGTTAGGGGCAATCCATCAATTTGTGTAATCTGTGGCTTGGCCAGCCTCTGATAATTTATGCTATTTGAGGATCTGACCTGCAACTTTTATAGTCTCCTAAAGTCTAAACAAAGCCATTTATTTCAGATTTAACGTCTCCTTAATTTGCAAAAAGTGTTCAGCTTTCATACTGCTAGTGAGGGAAGCCTTCCTCCAAGCGTGAGACCTGTGGAAAACAGCAGAAAACTTCTTTGGGGCCAGCTCAAATCCCATTCTGCATTCAGCATACATTTGAATCTGCTAATGCCAGACAGAATGCATTTTTCCCTTCTTACCCGTCCCTCAGAGGCAACCGCCAATGAATTACATTTTTCCTCTTTTAATGAAAAGGTCCTACATTAAAAACCCCCTTCTCTCTGCGTTTCCTTGCTTTTAAGCAGCAAACCAATTCAAAGCAAGGGCCCTCACCTGCAGAAAAACATTTGTTTGCAGAGAATAATTCCTCCCTGGTGTTTGCCACATATTTATTTTGTCTCAGCACTATAAAAAAGGGTCTTGTTGCTGACTCAGAAGGAGCTCATTACAGAAAGACTTCACCTTTCAGTTGCAAAAGATGTTTCCTTGAAATGATAATGTAATGAGTGTTAGATCAGCCGTATGTAGCCGTTAGGCTATTCTTTTGATCGGTTGGAAATGCATTTGTTAAAAAGCTGCTTTATTGATTTCCTGGCTGGTTTTTATACTGTTTGGATCATCTGTACACACACACACATCACATTTTTACCACTTCAAAGTGGTTAATAAATTCACACTACTCAGGAGATTGAACACGAAATGGAGTGAACCCTTTCTATGGAGAACTCTGTTGTTTAGCCTTTGATAGAAAGAGTCTTAGCTGCACGCTGAGTGTCTCCTTTAAAATATTTTTAAAACAATCTACCACAAAGAGAACAGCATACGCTAAAGCAAAAGAATATGGCTCCTGGGGATATAAACATAGCAAGGGGTTTTGATTAAGATTGCAGTAAGTCCAGATGAGAAAATATTACTGAGCTTGTACAGGCTCAATGCAGGTATTCTTTCCTGCGGATCTATCCACATTTACTATTTCCACTTTGTTGTTTTTTATGTTGTATTAGCAATGAAAGTCTGAGACTTTGTAAGTGTTAAAGTGAAACATATGCTTCTACATGTAAATTGGTAGAACTATGCAAAATATCTATAGTTATACCTAAATGTCATGGGCTTTGTTGGCCTTGGATCTCTCTTGGATCACAGTTTTAGAAGCAGGTGATTGCATTAAGGTGTGGATCAAAATTTCTGTTTGGTAAAGTTTTACGATTTTTTTTACCTTCTTTTTTATTGTTTTGTTTTTGTTTACTAACCTGTTAATATCTTTTTGTGATCACAAACTTGTGGAGCCATCCTTGAGTTATTTAGATGAGCCTCGTGAATGGAAATCTTAAGGAACTGCTCTAACTGCTGTGTTGTAATTTGTTGTTGATTCCCTGGTTAAGGATACTCGTACGTCCTTTCCTCTCTCTGAGTAGAGTTGCTAACCTATATTTCACACCAGTATGATGCTAGTGTTAGCAGCAAGCTTTCACGCCCCTGTGATGTCTATGAAATATAATCTACAATTTGAGTATGTACTTACCAGGCCATTCAAATGATAATGCTACTTATTAAAGTCTTGGCTTTGGCTGTGTCCAGGGTAGGTTATCAAGTCAGAAGATGCTGTCTTGATATGAGTTTTAAGTTTTTTCAGGTGGTTAAATTTAAATGCCTAAACTGAAGCTTTCTAGTGTTGTGAAGTTATTGAAGTTGTCAGGTATGAAATTATGAAAATGAAATTACCCAGAAGGACTTAAGGATATTTTCAGTATTTTGTGCATAAATGTCCACATATATGCAGCATCCAAGGAACTTTGAGCATGAGGAATAGAATAGAAATATTTAACAGAAGCCATTTAAATTTCAGTACCTGAGTCCTCTATCTATAAAGAGGGATAATAGACCTTCTTGCCTCTCAAAAGGATTGTGAAAATAAATATATTAAAGATTGCAAAGAACTGGAGTATTATGGTAATTGATACCATATGCCCAACTAAGATAGCTGGGAACAATTTCTGAAGAGGCAGGAGTTCTATTCATAGACTCCTAGAATCATTAAGGGTGTAAGGGACCTTTAGAGTTCTTCTGGTCCAACTCCCTTTTCAAAGCTGACAAATCTTCCCTTTCTCAATCTAATTCTATGAATAGTAGGTATCTGACCTTGGAAAAGATGGAGGGTCATTCTTAAAGCTCATTAAACAAGTGGGTTTTTTAATTTTATTTTGTTGGCAAAATTGAAACAGTCAATTAGAAAATAAAATGCTGTTTTCAGTTCTTGAAAAGGCATAGTGAGAAATACAGGACTGAGATTGATGCTTAATTTTTTTAATTTGTAAAATCTTAAATATTAAAGTTTTTATATTAATAATGACTTATTAAAATTTTTACAATGTTAAAATGGGTTGTTTATTTATTCTTTAATTTCAGTAAAATCTAGCCTGATGAATGCAATCCTAGAGCATTTTGATGTCAACAAATCAGTATTTGTCACTGGAAAATGATTATATTTCACAGAAAAATATTTCCAGTTTCTGTCCTGTTGCTTATTCTTTTTCTTCTAAAAAGAATTAAGATCTGTTTTCTTCTAGGATGCTCCTTTAGTTAACTAAATTTAGATGTAGAGACAGAATGAAGAAAACCACTGTTGTTTCTGAGGGAGAGTTTTTATTTCTGGACTTCTGGCAGCTTTTTAAGTAGTAAAGTTTTTCTTTATTTGACAGCATATAACTTTTCCTTGATGTCAGGAGTTGTATCTTAAAACATTTGCAAAAATTTAAGGTTAATCTTTTGGGATAGTGAATGGCTTTTTGCCAGTCAGTCTTTAAAGTTTATCCTCTTGACGACGTGAAGATAGCAGAGAAGGACATCTTGTTATCTGATTCCAGATCTCTGCAGATGACTATATTCTCTTCTTGGATGGAATGCAAATTTGAGTCTTGAAGTGAGTCATCTCTCCATCATATAACCCACACCTACAGAAGGATGGTGCGCGTTTGGACGTGCCTGTTTGGCAAAGTAGTGGGGTAACATGCCATGGTTTACTGGACTGCTTTGGCCAGTGATTAGCAAGAAGTGACCACCCCAGTATAGGGAGAAGACAGTTATTCAAGAAATGGACAGACCCAGTCCTGTGTGTTGTGTATCGCCTGCACTTTTGTCTATACATTGAAAGACTGTATTGATGATGCTTTTGAAAAGGAGGGTTTGTCTTTCTCTCTTTTCATTAAAGACGCCTATTCTTGTGATTAGCTTGGTAAGATATGTAAAGGAGACAAAGTGGATATGAGTTTTGTGTGCAAACAGTGGTAAGTGCTTTAGACAGCTGCCATATTTGTCAGTAGGTGAGAAGGAAATGTAGAGGCATCAAATACAAGATAGAAATCACTCTAACTATACATATACTTACTAGTAATTTAGTTCTATCAAATTGATATTGATCTTGAGATAATTATTTAATAACTGGTTATTCCTTAATATTTTCCTTAATATTTTAAGACAGTGATTTTTTTTATATTTTGTTTAGTCCTTGGCATTCACTGAAATTTCTGTCAGTCTTTCAAACGCTTATGCTGAAAATGCTGCTTATTCTTTTACATTGTAGATATCCATCTATCTAACCTAGTCCAATGTATTACTCATTATCTTATGATCAAGGTTCTTTCTAGGTTAACTCTCATATAAAAAAACCCCACAAAACCCAAACAAACAAAAAAGCAAACAAAAAACCCCCCAAAACTAATGTTCAGTTTTAATAACTACTTCCCTGAATATTTATATTAAACTGTGACAGTTTATGAGAAAGTTATTCATCTGATCGGTGTACTTTTTAAAAATGCATGATATACCTATCATGTTTTGAGCACGAGATCTGTTTGTACTCTTTCCCCTTTCAGAGACTGAAGCACCACTTTTATAATTAATATTTTTACCCTTTGATCAGCTGTCAGTCTCATTTCCCTGCATTTCTTTTTAGATCATTGAGTTCTTTGAATGTTTAGTAGCCTGCATAAAGCTTTGGCCCCATGTTTCAAGTTTTGCTCTCTGTTGCTGAGGCTCATTAAGCATATAAAAATATATTAATATATATTTTAAAATATATATAATGTTCTTAGTGTTATTTTTCCATATAAGCCATTGTTTTTCTTGTGACAAGGATGTCATGAGGAAGTATTTGATCCTGAGACCCAAGAGATGATCTCTCTCTTGCATGCACTGGGTAATACCCACACTGGGAAGAAGTTTTTCAACTAGTACTTCAAAGCAGAGGGGTTCATTAGCTTTGGAAATTAACTCATCCAATATATAATGAATGGACCACTGCATTCTGAGGCCAAACAGTGCTCGTGATGTAGTTCTTTATTATTATTTCTTTTTAGATTTTGTACTACTGCTGCTTCATCATCTTGTTTATTCTCGTCACTGTTTGAACTATGCAGGAAATGCTGTGTATTTCTCATTGGAATTAGAGATGGGGTAAGGCCATGTTATCCCGTTTTTGATAAAACTGGTATCATTTTTGTTCTGACAAGTGAAAGTTGTGATGTGTCTGATCAGGTTACAAACACCAAGGAATGTTTATGAATGTGTTCTGTGGCTTGGAAATACAATGGGAATGCTAAGTAGATTTTCAAGCGTGTATGTGAACCAACAGAAAGAGTGAGGGAGGGAGGAAGAGTCCAAGGAAAAGTTAGTTGCTCTGACTGATGTGTTATTACTGCTAGGAAGCTGGAAGGTGGCAGGATCAGCAATGCACCTGCACCCCCAAAAGGTCCTGGATCTCAAAGGTTGCAAAGCTCTGAGTGTTCAGGAGGACATAAGGAATGAAATGACACTGAGTGCATGGTGGTGCTTTAACTGGGGACTTTGTTGTTGTTCTCAGACTCTGAATCATAGAGCCATAGAATAGTTTGTGTTGGAAGGGAACTTCAAAAGGTCATCTAGTCCAACCCCCCTGCAATGAGCAGGGACATCTTCATCTAGATCAGGTTGGTCAGAACCTCATTATTACCCCACTACAGGCCCTATTAAAAAGTCTGTCCCCATCTTTCTTATAAGCCCCCCTTTAAGTATTGAAAGGCTGCAGTAAGGTCTCCCCAGAGCCTTGTCTCCTCCAGGCTGAACAACCTCAATCTGTCCTCATAGGAGAGGTTTTCCAGCCCTCTGATCGTTTTTGTGGCCCTCCTCTGGACACACTCCGACAGGTCCATGTTTTTCCTGTGCTGAGAACTCCAGAGCTGGATGCAGTACTCCAAGTGGGGTCTCACCAGAGCTGAATAGAGGGGCAGAATCACCTCCCTCAGGATACTGTGTAAATCTCTCTACTGATTTCTTTTGCAAGAAAAAGGTTTTCTTGATTTATATTAAGTGTGCATTTTTATTGTAAACCTGTGACAGAAGGAACTGCTATTGTTATTGAATTGTTCCTAGGTATATGAAACAGCAGTAGTTTACAAGCAGCACTGGTGAGATCGTGGCTGAAATTGTGTCTCAATCAGTCTCTATGCTAAAAAGGATGTTGCAAATTAGAGCTCAGATAAAAGCTCTTAAAAAAAGCTCCCAAATAGTCTGACATCCTGAAAATGCACCTGACTGTGAATAAATTAAAGAGCGGGATCTATTTTGCTTATCAAAGACAATCTTTAGCTTTCAAGACTGATTTTACTATGATATAAGTATGCACTCAGGGATCAACTCTGCTAATTTCATGAAAGTGCAATAAAATCTGGAAACTGCAGACTTTAACGTTAGAGTGTTTATATTTGTTAATTTTTAGAGTATCTCCTAGCTCAAAGGTAACCTTAGGTGATATAACCTTTGGAACACATTGTGAAGTGTTGTGGATATTTCCCTACTCTGTTGTTTTTCAGTCTGCTTATTGGGTAGCCTTCTAAAAGGGAAGTTTGAGACGGCTAAGAGGTAGTGAAGACAATGCCAAAGTCACCGATGCAAAATTTCTGTACCCTGTGATAGGAGGGATGAGGTTAGATGCCAATAATGTTCCTGAGAAATGTTCTTATGTGGATTAATCTCTTTCTTAAAAGAAGGGTGAGAATGTTTCTTACTCTACCTGGCCTATTTCCAGTTTGCTTAAAGTAAACAAGCTGCATTAGCGTGGACAGAATGGTTGCAGCCAACTCAAATGGTTGTTAGATAGGGCTCAGTGGTCACATCTGTATGATAAATAAAATAGGAGTAGGGAGTGAGCTGGAGTGCCAGACTGTCCAATGCTGATTGTGCAAACACTGCCTAGTTGTTAGCGGGCTCTTGGGCACGATTTTGGCCAGTGCCAGCCAGATAGTACGGCCTGCAGTGGTTGGAGAATACCATGTACCTCCCAAGCAAATAGTATGGACAAGACTGCACCAGCGATGGCTCCTGCCATCTTACTCTGTCGTCACCTGTGTGTGGATGGCATTGGGACTGGTGGACCTCTGATGCTACTCAGAAAGTACATGAGAAATCCCATTTTACATTTGTTTCACTGAATCCCATTTGTCATTTGCTACCTAAACAGTAAAATGTATTGTGGAAAATAGTTACTAAAAAAATATAATTCCTGTGTTATTTTGATAGGAAACATGTTTAGACACAGCCACCAGGGCAGGTGGAATGCTGCTGGTGGGCAGCATACCAGCAGTTTGCTACATGAGCCTTACTAGCCCATGTCCTGCTGACTGAATAGAAATATACCATCAGTGCTGAGTTTCTAATGCTGGAGCTGCCCAGAGGCTTGAAGGGAGGCAGGCTTTTTCTCTATTTATATTTCAATGCTGGTTTTCGTATTCTGTCATTTGTGTGTGATTCCATGATCAAAACGGCTTGTTTTCTAAGCCTCTTGCCAATAGCTGGGGCTGTGGCAGAGTGAAGCTTGTATGTTCTGGTTTATTGCATGATACTTGGCTCAGTTTGGCCCTTCATAGAGTGATTCTTGAAATATTCCTTTGACTCTTGTTGGGTGGGTTGTGCACTGGCAGCTGATGCTCCTAATGAAGGGGCGAGATTGCGCTGCTGCATGGAATGCGTAGTTTGCTTTCTTAAAGTCAACCTTCCCTCATGCAGCTGGACCTTACCTCTCCCTAGGATGTAACGTGGTACAAGGCCAGCGTTTCAGTCCTGCAGGAGCATAGTGTGCTCAGCTGCTCACGCTACCTGAAAAAGGGCTGTTTATTCCACTTGCCTGAAGTACTGCAGTGACGCAGCTCTGCAAGTGTATCAGTCCGGCACTGTAAAATTTACAGACTCTGCTTGCCTCTTGGCATTTTGATAGAGATGCCTCTACCAGTTCATGGAGGCAGACAGGCAAATAGCATATTTGTGTTTGTTCAGCATTGTTCTCGCTTTATTTCCTTGTGGAGTCGTTCCTTGCCAGATAAGAACTACAGAAAGGATGAAAGTCTAAACAACTATGTCTTTGGGGAGAACAACCTGATGACTCAAAGAAGTTACCGACAGTCAGTTTAGCATGTTCTTTGGTTGCAAAGTGCAGTTCATATGTGTTTTATAGCAACTTGAATATTTTTCCCTCTGTTTTGGCTTTTTGTTCTATCTGAAGTTGGTCTTATAGAAATCAAAACTAAAGCAAAAAGGCAAAATATACCATTTCTGTAAACAGCAGAACTGAGCAACCAATGGAGCACTGAGCAATGGAATTGCTGCCCCTTTTTCCGTCACAGAAGTAACTTAACAAAAGACTACAATTACATCTCTGATTACTTTTTTAAGGCATATGAGGTCTTGTCTAAATTCATTTTTTTTTTGATAAGTGGTGAAGCTGAAATACCTTATTTAAAATGTTAAAAGGCCCCCAAAGAAATCTCGGAAGAAATAAACTGAAACAGTGACTCAGGGAGTCTGATACAATTTCACTATCCCATAGAGACTTTTTCTGTTGAGGAAAATGTTTTATTAATGAATATATAAAAACCTGGGACAATCCTGTTTTTTAACTCCATTTTCACACATTCTTTTCACACACAAATATGATGTACACTTAGTTTACCTCTGCCTTTCAAACTCATATGAAACATTTACTGGAAATAAAGAATAGAGCTCAAGGCCTGTCAGTATTATAATGAGATGTTTTGTACTTCCTAATCCTTTCTGTCTTCAAGCAAATGCTTTCTCATCCAAGGTGAAATTTTGGAAGTTGAGTACATGTGCATGTGGACACATATACGTTAATGACAAAGACTCTGCAACAAATTCTGTTGCTTTTTTTGTTTTGTTTTGTTTTGTTTTGTTTTCCCAAGCTGAAGTACACTGGATTAATAGTCAGGGTTCTGCTGCGGTTAGTACTTGCCTGGAAAATAGCCACATGAAAGAATTCACTGACCCAGAAATGGGAGAAACAAAATCAATTAGTGAGTCAGTGACAGCAAATCCGATGGACCTCTGAGCACTGCTAGCATGGATGATGTTCTCTACTTGCAGGTTCAGCCTTAATGATAACATTGTAGGGAGACAAAATTGGAAAGGGCGTGTTGTATCTTTGCCAGCTCTTCTCCCATGTTCTGCAATCACTGGAAACAGATCTGGGTAAACAAAATTCTCAGTGCTAGTTTATCTGGCAGTACCGTCTCAGAAGCTTTGTAAAAGGAGGACAACAGCCTCTGTGCTTAATACCTTGAAGGATCAGTGAAATTAAATGGTAGAATCCTCAACATCTTATTCCTTTCCTCTTTTTCTGAGTTTAATGGGGGCTTTTTTGTTTTGTTTTTGTTTGTTTGTTTGTTTCTTTTCGGTTTGGGGTTTTTTTGCCATGGAAGGTGATTCGGAAGAGCATGTTGTACATGTACGTGTACAGCACATATGTGTATTCAGAGAGTTGCAAAGTGGGAAGACTCCTACATCATATACATGGGCATCTTTTTGAAAGAATAGCTGTTGCAAATAACCTTTACGTGAGCAGTAATGCAATTTTGTGCACCTGTATAGCAAAGCATGGCTAGTGCCAAGAAGTCATCAGATACTAGTGGGAATATTAAAGAACGGCAAGTAGTAAAATGGCAGACTGTGAACACAGTCTGTACGACAGCACTGTTAACACAACGCTTAAATAATAGCCAGCAAACACAGCAAGTATTTTGTGTGAGAAAGAAGAAAACAGTGTTGGCAAATTAACTTGTTAGATGCCAGAAAGATGAAAACTTACTTTTGTAAAAAGACAAATAGGTGTTTTTATGCATATAAATTTCCTAACTTCCTAAATAAAATAATGGCAGTGGTTTGATGGCTATGAGACTGGAAAATATGTCATATAAACATCATGCACTTGTGTATGAATTTTTCCCCCCAGTGCCACTTTCTCTTCTTTCTGGCTCTATACTCTCATTGTATGAGCAGAGTTCCCTTGTTCTGATAAATGACCTATGTACTTCCCACACCTTTTCATTTCTTTTGCTTAGTCTTATTCTTTCTATGGTAAATGTTGAGGAGCTGTGTGCTTCTCCCTGTGTCGTGTAGATGCTAACATAAGACAAATAAAGAAATGACTGATTAGCTTTGCGGTTTCAGTGTAAAGCTATTGCTGACTCAAATGTTGGAGAAATAGAATAGTTCCTATTTCTGTCTTTCCCTAACTTGAAAATGTTGATTCTTTTGAAGAGGTGAATACATTTGTGTTTGAATTTTTCAACTTTGAGGAAAAAATTAATTGAATTGAGTGCCAACTTAAATGTTTTCATATGAAACAGTGTGCGTGCATGTGCCAAGAAAATGCATTAAAGTGACAGTAGGTGGCTGAATGCATCAAATGAAATCAGATTTGAGGTACACAGGATTATTATAGCAATGCGTTAAATTTTTATATTGTGACTGGAAGGGGAAGAGATCTATCAGTATGCAAATTGACTTCATGCTAAACCAAGCATCTTCTAGTAAGCAAAATTAAGCTGTATGTATGAGGGTTGTAGTCCTATTCAGGTTCAAAGGGTTACTTTGAAGTACTGTGTATTATATGAATGGAAATTGCAATGGGTGAGTAAAGAGCAAATATCTGCTGGTGCCAAGTTGCAGGGAAGGTAGCATATGTTGGTATATTTTATTAAGAAGAAAATAAGAATAACTTTTGACAAGATAACCAGATGCTGATTAAAAATGTTCTAATATATCTACAGAGTAACTATGCCAGAAATGTTGGTAGCTAGAGGCTGTTAGCAAAAAGAACAGAATTGGGACGAGCAACAGAGGTAGCACTTCAGCTTACGTGGTGGAAGTAGCTGTGTATTCAGCAAATGCTGCGTAAACCTGCTGTGGTCATTCAGGCACATAGGAAATCCTAAGCATACAGGTGCTTCATGAGTGGGGAATGTGGAGATGAAGTCAGTGATGGGATGGTGCAAATTGTACATCAAAGAAAACTGCAGCAGAAATAAGCACAAGACCTTATGCACCACCCTGCCCACCTAAGTCACAGAGAAGAAACAGAAATCAAAATGCTCTTTGGAGCTTTCCTGGACTTGCTGATGCTAAAAGACAGAGATGGTGTAGCCTTCTGGAGTCTGAATGTTTCTATTTGAGAGTGTCAGGGAAGTATTTCCTCTCAGTTTAACACTCAGGAAAACTGGGAAATCTTACTGTGCTGGCAACTGACTGGCCATATGAAATATAGCCCACAGTCACAGACCATAACTCTGTTTAACTCAGTGAAGTTATTTTTGGACCTGTCACAGTATCTGTCTCTTCTTGTGCTTCAACGTACCTAATGACAGAAGAATGGCTACAGAATGCCCTATCTGCATATGTTTCAGTGTGTCAGTATAACGTTCCCTGTGCCATGTATGCCTCTCTGTGCCTATACGAGAGCGCTATTCACTTGTGGTTTATTTTGAAGCAGCAGGTGAGGGATGCACAATGTGGGTGACATCAGTTTAATACAGTGTTTTGCTGCTTCTGCTGGCCTAGAATAAGCTTCAGAATTCACTTTGCGTAGAGAAAGGAGGACAGACCTGTCCAGCTGTGATTTTTAGAAGCTGCCTCTTGCAATGCACAGGATGCTGCGGGAAACGAACTTTCTGCAGCCTCGGTTCTAGGACAGAGCAGAGAGTCGTTATCCCATTTAACCACCTGTTTTGACAGCCAGGCGTGCCTGTCTCTTCTGGTAATAACAATTTGTTTTTATGGCACCTGCCTTGGGAGGTAGCCAGATTACTTTCTTAGTGCCTACTGTAACCTCTGCCTTAGTGAGTGTCACATCCAGCTATGAGATTTTTTTTTTTTTTGGTAAAAAATAGCAAAGCATTCTGAGGTAATAATTGATTTGCAAGCAACGATGTTATGAGCAGCTAGTGAAGTGCACCATTTTCTAGTTATTTCTGGTGTGGATCTGAGTTCATTAAAAAAATGCTACAGCTCTGCTAAGAATGATAAGCCTCTTCCCTGCTTTTCTTTCTTTATTTTTAGAAATGGCTGTACGCCCGCTGGTTACAGGATCTTAGTATCTGGATTTGTGCCTTTAATAGTTTCACCAACCAGCCACTCAGTGTGTGAGTTTAGCAGTGGCAACACAGGTTTAATACAACTATTATTGGATGTTTTAATAATTTTTCATATTACTTGGTCTTGCATTTTAAACGATACTGACAATGCAGAATATTATCTTCCATGTTTGGTGAATGGTATTGTTCGAATGATGTTCCGTGATCCAAGTAAAACTGACAAGAGCATAACAAAATACAAATAGAATATAAACTCTCACTGAGCATGAATTGGGTGTGCATTGTACACAATTTCAAGAAGGGAGTCCTCTGTTGTTACAAATGGTTTACACATTTCAAATTCTTTCTTTTGCCTAATGTAAAATACCTCATCAAACATGCTTTGGGTCTAAGATCAGTGCACATTTAACCAAGAGTTAATTAAGTTAACAGGGTTTAGAAATTAATATCATGCACACTTTGGAATTTTCATTCTGGCACCATTGAATACATTTGGCTGAAATATCCCGTAATTGGCAACACCAGAAAGGTGTTCTGCTCTTTTCGTGTTGTAAATGAATGTTAACTATGCTCAGGGCTTTGGATGACTTAATTTGCTACTTTTTTCTGGATATCCCTAGAACTTGGGTGTGTCCAAAATTAAAAAGGATCCAGCTGTGGAGGCAGTCAAAGTATGAAGAAAAGAGGTTACTGGGTTAAAAAGCTGAGTTTGGTGAAAGAAGGGAGGGAAGAGGTGCTGCATCTGTGTGCATTTAGTTGCAGAGGAATCAGCAGGAAACTGAAACCACACAGACTAAGCATTCAAACTGGCCCTTTTGGCTAAGGGCCAAATGATGCATTCTGATTTACTCATTAAATAGAGGCATTTTATTCATCTTTGAACCCTTAAATAGACACATAGTGCTGGAAAAAAAAAAAAAACAAACGTTTGAAATTTCAGACAATTCTCTTTTCAGTATTTGCCATGTTCCACTATTTTTTACATTTTTCTACTCTGTGCAATAAGCAAACCAATAATTAAATGGTGATGCCCTGCCAAGAACATGACAGGCTCTGCTATTACAAATAACAGGAACATTGCATGTGATAGTCACTGTGCTTCTTGGAGACCCGAGGAAGGCTCAGAAGGCCGACGCTGCCTAAGGGAGCAGACTCTGTGTGCAGCCTGGCCTCTGAGCTGGGATTGGTACTGAGTATTGCTAGCGCATGATTTGGTTAATATCACTTTCTGTGATGTACATCAGGGATGCCCAGCTCAACAGAGCAGGTGGCCAAAGAAATTCCAGGTTGTCAGGACAGGTCCCAGTTTTCATCTCTTACCAAAGTCTGCTTCCTCATTTCCCTCCTGCAGTAATGTCCTGATGGCAAGGTCCTGCCCCAGTGACCTTCACGTGATCTGTCTTCTCTCATCCATAACTGTACCAGTTTACTTATAAAGAGGAGGGAGCCAGCTTTATTCTGGGGCGCTCTGCTTTAAAGCTGTTCTGTTTACCTGTTCACATTTTGGCCAGCTCACCTAGCAGGCAGCCAAGAGTGCCTTTCCTCCCGTGTGCTGTGAGCCAAACAGTACCTGTGCCCTTTCTGGATGGGCTACAGGCACATTGCAAGGGTGTCACCATCTGTGCAGGAGACTCTTCATCCCTGGGCAGGGGAAAGCCAGCATGTGGAATGTCCCATGCTGTTAGCAGGCTGTACAAACTACTTTGTAAGTCTGAGTATTGGCGTAGGCAGGAGTGAGTGGACCATGCGATTGGGCTAAGTGTGTGGTTACACTTAGGTTTTTGGGTCACTGAGAGCAATTTAAAGTTGTTTTCCTAGAACACAGGGTTGTAAAGTTTGAAAACAAAAAAACAAAGCTAGTTCCATGTACAGAAATGCTGGTTTTGTGCATGGAGTCCCGTGTATTTTGTTGCTTATCGCTTCATGTTCCTCCTTACTCTTTATTTCTGGTTTCTTTGTGTTTACAGTCTCCCTGGCTTATTAACTCTGCAGTGCCATCTTACTTTGCTGGTGGTGACAGGCTGTCACACCGCTGTAGATATCCCCATTACAGAGCCCCGTTAGTGACAAACACTGACTCATCACCCAGCACCGGTCCAAAATCACAATTGGAAAAATCAGAAATCCAACCTCTGAAGCTTCCCTCTGAGGACTACCCCAAATTCCTTCAGCTCTCGCCCTCCCCTCTGTCTGTCGCTTCTACTCACCGCCACTACCACAAGCACTGCTCCCAAGGTGACTGAATCAGAGTCCCTCGGCTGCAGCAAGCGCTGCGGGTGTGCGCTCTGGCACCGTGTTCAGTCACAGCAACGTGGCAAGCTGCCGTGCGACAGAGCAGCCATTAACCAATGTTAATTTCATCTGCCTTTTTCTTTTTCCCAGTTGTACTTAATGCTTCCCTCCACAAAGCTGGGCTGTCGAGGAATACCACCGTTCCCGATGCATTAGCTGTAAGCCTGTCGGGTACTCGGAGAAGACTAGAAGAGAGCTGTAGATGTGCATTTTGCACTCCCCTAGGAAGGGTTACAGACCAGGACAGCACGGCTTGGTAGGGTGTATTACTGGTGGTGATGCAGATAGCAATGCTGTTTATAGCAGCTGAAAAAATCTGAAATTCTGTGTCTTAAAAATAAAAATCAGTTGAGTCATTATTTCTTTACTGAAAGTTATGTATGGTGGTCATTCTGTAGAAGAAAACACTACATCAAGTTGATGGGAAGAACCTAAAGGAGGTGAACAATGTCACTTGCCAGGGGAACTAATTTTATTTTCCAAAGACGGAGGGAAAAGGAGGGTCATCCAGTACAAAGGTGGGAAGAGGCAGGAATTGCATTTTGCCACTTAATTAACAGCCAGCCAATCTATAGCCTGTAGCTTTCCTGCAGACCCATAATTGGGAGCAGAACCCATATGTTTCAACCTTCAGACCTTCCAACACATGATGTGAGCTATCAGAGTGTGTGATAAATCACCAGCATAGGACTCTTGTGCTGTCACATGTGCTACCCCTAACTGATCAATTTAACTCCTTAATTAATTATTGGTAGATTCTGCTGCCTCCATTGCTTTTATTTTTAAAATCTAATTTTAATAAATTATTGGTGGAATGCAATGGTTTATTTGAAAAAAGAGGGATAAAAATTTTTCCTTAATAAAGCCTGTTACTCAGGGTTTTTTTTTTGTGAAGCGTTTGAATGAATATTTCAGAGGCCTTAATTTAAAAAAAAGAAAAAACCCCACAAAACATTAATTGTCTTATAAAAATGGAAGAAATACTGATGAATAGCATTAAGAAAGAGAGGGGAGATGAATGTGGGGGGAAGAGCATTTTAACAAATGGATTCTTGTTCTCCTCAGAAGGCCTGCTTCCTAACCTGCATCTGCAGGCAATGCTGGCTGGAGAAATGAGATGACACTTTTTCCCTTCCCCCTCTGACTCTGCCCCTGAGGACTCAAAGATGTTTAATTTGATATGCTTTTGAGTCCTCCCTCCCACCCTCTCAAATCTCCAGGGATATTTTATCACGCAACACTGTTAAAATTTAGATGTTGTTAACCCACTACCTCAGCTGAGCTTGTACTTCACTGCTTTCTTCATCAAAAGGTAAAGCAAGTAAAGGATTCAAAATATATACAAACATGTTTTTTTATAGGCAAGCTATAAGCAAATATAGGTTTCAGTAAGCAAACACTTCTGCAGGCTCCAGATTCTGCTTTTCCATGGATCAGTGGGTTAACTAAAGCCTATGAGAAGGCTCTTGGTTGTGTGATGGTTGCGACAGGTATTAAATTGGAGGGAAAAAGAGACAAAAAGAAATATCATTCAAAAATGCACGAGGTCGGTGCTTACAAAATATGAGAAAAAAACTGAGGTTAGACAGGAAAAGTTACCCACAGTTTACTACTATTTCACAGCATCGGTAGACACTAATAAATCAGTTGGATGCTCAGCCTTTCCTCCTCAAGCTTATTTATTAATACATTTTTAAAAAATCTTGATCATCCCCTCGTGAATGAGAAAAAGAAAAAGCCAAAATCAAACCCAACAGAAAAGCCTCTTTGGGTGATCACAAACACCTCCTGGTGTTTATAACTTGTCAGAACAATCAGCAATACCATGAGATTCAGCGTATGGATACCCATAATATTCTTTCATGAGCCAGTATTCGGAGGGACATTTCATTACAGGAGGAGCTGATGGTAAACAGGGGAATGATGCACTGTAAAAATAAGCTTAATGAAGTTGGCAGAAGAAGCCCTAGTTTGAAAAGCTGGCAGAAACCGCCCTTGCTGCAATTAAGACCTACTTGGACGGCAGTGGAATATCAAGCCCATTAGCCATTGTTTTTAATGCTGTTGCATCCTGACAGGAAAGGAGTGAAAGCAGTTTCTCTGGCACACGGTGAGCTGGACCTGAGACCTGCATAAAAATGTCTGCGTTGTGTGGTTTTCAGCTGTGGAATTTTGCCAGCAGTTTATTTTACCTTAAATAAAATGGAAGGTGGAGGGGAATTGTATAGGAAAGAGAGCAGCAGCATCTTACCCGCGGTCCCGTGAGTACCGTGTGTGTTCAGTTCCAGTCTTGGTATTACGATTTCATAATTTCAAGTCTCAACACTCTAACGATTTTTCTCTGATGAGAATGCATAGCTGACTCCTATAAAATCATGAGAGAAACCTGGAGATAGGGAAGTTGGGGCTTTTGATAATGGGGAAGACTTGAATAAGCACATTGACCGTGCTTTTGTGAAAACAGGTTGTCAGTGATGCTCTAGCAAAGCTCACATTTCACTATCATCTTTCCTACTTAGATTTAGCACCTCAATGAAGTGATTAAATAGTCATATGGTTAGTCATATTAATGCAATACAAAGCTGAAAGGACTGAGGTTCACGTTAGCATACAGACTTTAAAATTTCATTATTATTTTTTTGTATTATCTGTAATATTGCAACCTTGTTCCTAAATTCTGCTGTAGTCTCAGAAATGACACTGCCTGAGTTTATTCATGTTTGATTTTTAAGGCTGTGTTCACAGACTAGAAAAGAATTAAATAATGAAGCTTTAGCTTTAGAGGCAGTACTGCTGTAGGGGAAAGTTTCAGCAGCAAATCCTGCAAGCATGGGGTCAGAACATTCAATATTTTTGAAGTTATGCTTAATTTTTGGGAAGCATAGAGGTGTAGGAAGAGATGCGTAGTCCAGAGACTAAAAAGAACTCCTTATTTGGCTTCTATACTCCTGTTAGGGGTTGAACCTAGGTGGATGCACAGGCTTGTTTTTTCTTTAATGCTCATATGTTCATTGTTTAGTTGAATTGAAAGGTTCTTTTGGAAATGCATGGTATGCAGGCTGCAACCAGTAACTGTGCTGTGGGGGATGCAGAGAGAAAAAACTGTATTTGAATTCCTCTGGCTAGAGAGACCGCTCAGTATGAGCTGGTTTAGGCTTTTTTCTTTTCCCTGGAACATTGCAATAACGAGTCTATCTCCTTTTTGATAAGATTGACTTGCAAATGGATTAGTTTGAAGAACTAGGAATAAATGAAATCTGCAAAGATTTCTCTTTCCTCTTAGGGTTAATTCCCTCCCCCCCTTTCATTTTCATGCTGCAATATCAACAAAGACTATACTACACTAAAATCAAAGCAGCTGGGGTGGGGAGAATAGAGGAAAAGAAACAGAAGGTCAGTAGTTGTATTTATTCCTGCACATATTTGGGTTTTTTTTCTCCCTCTCCTTATGCTTCCTTTATACGTTTTTTAGCAGTTTCCATCAGGTAGTATATTATGTGATGCAGTGTCATTATATTGTAGAAATTGCAGCAGTTCTACAGTTTTCTAGATATCATCCTGCCAGATCTGGGAGCCTACAGCAGTTTGCATTTGTTACCCTTTCTGGTATGCTCAAAATATCTTCTAGTATTCATGTACAGATATGAAAGATTGCTTCACATAGAGATGAATTGAACCAGCTTGTCATACCTATAAAAATCAATGTATTTTTGGAAAGGGTAGACATATGAGGAATAAACCAGAATCTGGGGATTCTCAGCTTCTTATAGTGCTGTCAAAACTCTGAATTATTATGATGGAAGTCATGGGTCTTAAAATGAGTGTATTCAGTATGCTCTCCATTTTGGTCAAAGAAGATCTCCAATTAGGAAAGGCGGGATTTGTGATTCCACTGATAATGTCTACCTTTCACATACACATTGCACTATGTGTCTTGCTCCATGACACCTAGCTATGATTAATCACTGCTTTTCTCATGGCTCAAAAAGAAATACAAATGTCTGAAAAATAAAAGGTGTTTTCCTCTACACTTCCTCTTTCTTTTTAGATCTTTGCAGGTCATGTACGTCTGCATTTTTTCTCAGTACCGTGTTTTCTGTTACTTAATACGAGTGCTATTTTACAGCAGTAGTGAATGCACAAATGCTGCAAAGCACCTGGGGAAAAAAACTCACCTGCAGTGTGCTCTGCTAGTGCTCCCTGCCTAGCATAAAACTAGAGGCAAGCTGAGAAAAAGCAAATAAAGAAAATAATGTATTTTACAGGAGAAGGCAGTTTGTTGCAACAGATATATCCCATTAGTGCTGCGATGACATTAGATGCCAGGATATTCCATTTTAACTAGATCGTAAATTTGACTTTGCCTAAAGGATTTATCATCAGTGATGTCTGTGTCCCAGTATTTTCTTTATGGTTTGCAATCTCAACTTTGGCCTCCCTTCTAAGACATCTTTTATCTAGAAATTGGACCTTGGTACTCTTGTAAATTAGGATTGGAGTGCAAAGCTGGATTTTTGCTGCCTCGCTCCTGTTGACAAATGTTCTTTCTTTTAATCTAGCTAGCAGACAGGGAAATGAATTAAGCATTAGCTGAATTGGTGAGCTAAGTGTTGAAATCCTTTCCTTATGAAGAGAAAAAGCATTTCAACTAGCAGGTGTTTAACAGCCATTTGGTTGGTCAAGATTGAAGGCAAATAGGATTATTTTGTCTTATTAAAAATGAAAGAAACCAGCAAATTTTTTTCATGATCATCTTTTCTATAGCAAATTTTTCCCTTCTAAAAATCTCATTCTCCATCTGCAGCAATTACAAATGTAATTTTACACCCTTCAAGGAAAAAAACAGACAGACAGAGACACAAGAATAACTACTCTAAACTTAGTAATTAATCAATTGAAAGAGAAGTGATATGGCAAAATGTTGGATACTGGTAGATTTACCTAACTACTACTACAGAACTGTTGATAAAACTATTGAGTATTTATCAGAATTTTGATTTATCAAGTGAATCCCATGTTAACACTATTGTTTTAAATGCACGTTTGTTTGTATAGCTGCCTACCAGGGTGCAAGTGGGGTTTGTGATGGGGGCTTTCCTCTTGAGTATGATCTTACAGTGCTTCTATAAGCCAAATGTTTTAATAATTTCAGCTGACTGGTGTTATAAGGTGCCCATTTTGCAAATTAGATAAGTATAGACATGGACAGAGGTAGATGAACTATTGTAAATCACATGTGGCTTCCTCCCCCTCCCTAATCCCAACTGTTTTTCATTGGAAGTTTTCTGTACAGGTAAGCTGTTTGCTACTTTTGTAAAAATTCTGTTATTAAGTTATTTTTTTTATATTTTTATGGAAAAGCGTGCAAAAAGGGAAAATTGAAATGATGAGGTTAGAGAGTAAGTTGAAGACTCCAAGTTCACAGTTAATACAAAATCCTTTAATTTTGCCATAAGCAGAGCTGGTTAATTTTAGGATTGTAGATATAACAACAACAATGACAAAAATAACTGCAGTGACCACTTTCACGGTAGACGAGTACAGGACTCGTCTCTTTTTTTCAGTGTGATGCTGGGGAGTTACTAGATGTACTTGCCTGCTCACAATTCAGTGGGGTTCTTTTTGGTTTGTTTTATTCTCTCATCACTTTGGCAGGTTTGACTCCAGCTTGTGCAGGCCCTTCTGATCTAGGAAATCCCAAGAGATGGAAGTTGCACTGGGCTTCGCTTGGAACAGGGGCTAATATTCACACTGTAACAATCCAGGGTAGTATAAAGGAAATTCTTTGAAGGACAGCCCATCAGCGTAGGAGGCTGTGTGTGTTACCGCACCCCCTTCCAGACAGTATCAGCTCTGCTAGGGCCTATGGCAGTCTTTCTCCCTGAAAGAAAGTGAATCACTTCTCTATGGGCATATGTGAAAGGTAGCCTCCAATTAAGATATCAGACAATATCTCAGAGAAAACACTGATGTCTATACATAAGGGAGAGAGCTCCTGGCAGCTGAATAACAATACCTTCTCAGCCCATTGCCTTTTGAAAGGGAAGCACAACTTTCCTTCTTATCCTTATCTGAACTGTGCTTATGAGACAAGAAACATTCTTTCTGCTTTTATTTTCTCATGTACTCAGCATAATCTGATAAAAGTGAAAGAATCAAAATCCATCACCTGATGTGGAGAAGTATCATTTACTGCCTTATTGAAGTTGGTTTTGCAGCTGCCTAGACAGTCTTTTCCTTAGGACTTTTTTACTTGAGTTTGGATGGTCTTTTCTCTCCAGGTGAGAGATGTCCCATGCTGTTTGGTGTGGAGATAGTGGTCTTCTAGGTATTGCTACCTTTATACACATGGGCTGTTTAAAAAAAAAAAAAAAAAAGTGTATTTCCTTTCAAGCATTTTCCTTGGAATGGGATTCTTTTTTTGAAACACATTTGGCTGTGATCCCATTCATCCTCTCTCACAGACTTTCTAGTGGGCTAAGGACTGTGAGGACCAGGCAAGTATTATAGCTGTGTCACCTTTACATGTGGCCTGACATGCCAGGTTCATCCTTTTGCATGTGAAAGGCTGATGCATGGTCATCAACCCCATTCCATAGGGAACAGGTTTGTTAGGCATGTGACTGGCCCCTTGTAGATCAGTCATATATGAGCATGGTCTTTACACATACAGCTATTTCCCCCAATGTTTTCCCTTCGATTGGTAGGTTTGTTCTAATTATCCAGACAACATACTGAATCCTGTGCTCTTCAACCTACACCAAGTGCTTCATTATCCAGGGGCCTCCACTGGGTAGGATGTACACTATGGATGTCATCTATGGATGGATGTCTACACTGGATGTCATCCATTCTTGCTAATGGTCTGTGCAATCCTCCAATTAGAGTAATCTGGAAAGGATCTTGACAGATCACCTGGCCTATCCCCCGCCTGAGAGTAGGATCACCTGATGTCTATGCCATTTCTGAGAGATGCTAGGCCAACTTGCATTTTGTTAATAAATTTTCATGATACCTGCCCAAATTCACATGTCTTCAGGAAGAGATGAAAAAGACCAATGTGTGTATTGATGTCTGCAGTTGTCTCTGCTGGAGTTTCCAAACCGTGGCAGGAAAGTTTCTGAATGCTGTTGCTTGTGCTTGTTGTGTACCTCAGCACAGAACTGCTGCTGCTGTGCTGCTAGAAAACTATTTTCTTTCAAAGGTGGTGTTAACCAAGCAAAACTTCACGTGGTACGTCCCGCTCTTATCAATCCTCTGGTCAATGGCATTTTGGTCTCTTGGCAAGTGCTATAAATGATGTCTTCAGTACAGAATGATGACCTTTGTGCAAAATACTTTGTCTGGTACTCTGAGAAGTATGTTAAAATGTTGCCTGCCTTTCTTCTGTCATTTCCACTGGTCCAGTATCTAATGCAAAGCATTTTTCATTCTGCTGTTTTGAAATCTCCAACATTTTGATATAGGAAGTTTCAAGATAATGGGCAGAGCATATTTTGTACTAAACTATCACAGCTGATCAAAATATTGAAGATGTTCATGATATAACATAGCCGTGGTTGGCTCACACTCTCTCTTCACCAGTCTTTCCTGGTGAATGACCTGGATTCATGTTGGGATCTAACAGGTTAATGTGTAACTGCACTGTGAATAAGTGTATCTGCTGGTTAAGCAGAGGAAGCTAAAAATGAAACAATGAAAAAGCATTTACTGAAGCCTGCTGGGTGATTAGGTGGGCTGTAGACGTTAATTAGATTTTAAACTCTTATTTTTAGAGCCTTGGATGTTTGAGTCAAGCCTGCCATGGAGATAAACACTCTGTATCTTCAGCAAGACAGATGCTTGCTGTTGAGAGAGGGATCGTGGCAGTTCAGCACGGAATTCTTTGCCAGCCTCTTAGGAACAGTCAGCATTCACTTTGATGACCAGCAATCTAGCTGATAACCAGAAATATGCAGGACAGAAAAGAAAAGATTTTTAGTGAGACTGAGTTTTTAGCTGACGTGCACTTCAATATGATGAGATTCTGTATAGTTTCCAGAATATCTTCACTGAAAATAATAAAAATGGCTATGTTCTGCTTCGGTTTAGCTGCTGCCTTCACTGAAGAATTCCCTTCACCATATATTTTTACACCAATATTTTATTTAAGCATCTGCAGAACTTAATCCAGCTCTGGAAAATAAACGACAGATGACATTTTGGCTCTTCTTGGATATGGTGCCTTGCATCTCAAAAAGATGGCAATATTGGAACAAAAAGTGTTTGGTTTTGCTGTAGCTCTGCTATTGATAAATGTTCTGTCTTTTCATCTTGCTTCAGGAAGAAAGCATGAATTAAACATTAATTGAACTGTATTGACTGCCAACGTGTAGAAATCTTATTGTAGACGTTGGAGAGTGCAGAAGGCTGCAGGGCAGATTGCTGTTTCTTCATTGATTATTTCAGTGGTAAAAAAGACTTGTTGACAGAGTGCTGTTCTTAAGTGAATGATATTTACTTCCCATAGTATTCCAACAGAACTGAGAAGTATAGGAAAGACTCAGCATGCAATATATGTTCTATGTAACACTACAGTGTAGGAAAAGCTGATCTCTCCTTCAATTTTTCTTTGGTTCTAACTACAGTAAGATTTTCAGCTTTTCTAAGAGAACGATATTTTACAAAATTATGTCCTACTAGTGGCCATCAATCTTCTTCCCCTTTGCCCTTTTTTTTTTTTTTTTTTTTTTTTTTTTTTTTTTTTTTTTTTTGTGTGTGTGTGTTAGTGCTATGAAACTATGTGCCTTTTCTTTCTTGTGGCTCTTCTCTGTGTACAGTAATAGGCTTTCCAGTACCCATAGTAACGCATATTGAAGGTGACGGGCAAAGAATCCCGAAGCTGAGATTCTTGGCCTAGATGACAGCACTAGAATTTAAACGAAACATACAGTAAACTCTGTATGAGAGACCCCTTAAGCACTGAATCATTGGCATGAATGGAGGATTTTAAAATATGCTGTCACTTGAAGACTTCTATAATGTATCCATAGAAGGGAATCTGACTAAAGTGATGCTTTTGCTTTTGGGGTTGGACAGCCAGCTTTTGCAAACAGCCTAAAAATAAATATGGCTCTGAAAAATTGCTAGTGCTCAGAGCAGGTGGTCATATACTGCATGTAAAAAACAATGAAACCCCCACAAAAATTGCACAAAAAGGCTGTTCTGGATGAAAGTTTTGATTTTTTTTCTGTGAGGGTAGTTGTCATTAATCCTGTATTACGCAGGAGCATTTTAATATAGTAATTATATAGTAATAACACACAATTTTCACTGTTTCCCTCTGCAATACAGGCCAATAAATAATCTTTTTTTTTCCTGTTATTTCTTTCTTTTTAACATATATATAAGCATGAATACTTGAAATTCTGAAGGACTCTTTATTTTAGTGATATGGAACATTTAACACCTTTTGTGTTAACAAATCATTTGGAGCCACGGTAGGAACAAATCTTATGTTATTTTTCCATTCAAATTGTGCTCATCAACACCTTGCTTAAGTTTTAACAGTTGGTAACAAGTGAATAATGGACCTTGTATACCTGTACATGCTTTTCATATTACTGAGGCTGGATTTTTTTGTTTCTCTCCTCCCTTCTCCACATTTTCTGATTACATTTGCTTCTTGCTGAGTTGCTGGAACAGTGGCTGCAAACACTTGCTGTTTGTCTCAGGCCAAGGATGATGCATGAATTGGCGGACTTAAATCTCCCTGTATGTCCCATGAAATCAACCATAAGTATAAGCAAACCTCTGTAGGTATAAGAAAGATGACTTTCTACCTCCATGTCTACATTCAGAGAATTCCATCTTCCAGGATCGTCAGTAAGGTTGATCACTGGTGAATTAGTGATGTAGAAATTCAATAGTTTCATATGTCTAAACTGCACTTGCTATAACTCTAGCATACTTATATTTTATCCAAACTACATGTGCAATAACACATTAGTGATATAAATATGTTTCCACTAAGGTGCCACTTCCACCCCATACTTATCTCAAATGTGCTGTGGTACCTGGTGGAAATAATTTTTCAGGTATTACATATGAAGGTGAAGTTTTCTTCTCCAAATTAGATTTTTTTCCCTTCTGTCTTATCTTGTTTCCTTCAGGAATATGAGGATTGAGGCTTTGATAAACAAGAGCTATAAGAAAGGGTGTTTGTGACACTGGCATGTTTTGCAAGATGTCTTATGCCTCTTGCTGGATACTTCTGGCATCAGGTGCCCAGCACTGGTGTGAGAATGTACTCTGGACTTTGCCTGAATAATTTGGGCAAATAGAATGGATGCCCTTGCATAAAATGCCAGAGCCAGTTAATTTTGTTAGGAGATCTATACGAGATAGTTTGAATGTGAATTGCCTCCTGTCTTTGTATCTTTCCCTACTAGAGGAGAAAGGGCACAGATTACAGGTAAATCCAAGTGTACCTAATACAGACAACAGATTAACGTGTCAGTCTACATCTAGCTCTGCCTAAATCATTGCGCAGTCTCCTTCCTCAAAACATAAATCCTTTATTAAGGTTAGCTGATCTAGCTTGGATTAAAATAAAATGCATTCCAACACTACATGTTGGAGGGATCTAGACCAACTCTGATTATTTACCAAATTTCAGCTGCCTTAGGAAAGTGGTGAAACATTAGTGAAGGTGAATGTGTATTGTTTTTCAGTTATGCCCCTACTCCTTCCGTCCTCTGAAAGATCAGCCCGTGTTACCAGCCCAGGCAGGTGCTTGAGACTGGGGAAGCAGACTGAGGGTCTGCTTTTATCTAAGGAGTTTTGTGACATAAGGGGTTGATAGGCAAACTTTTGCCCTTGGATGGTTGAAGGTTTCTCTATCTAGAAGAGGTCTTTCCCAGCAGAGCAAATCCGAGGTCTAACTTCTTTACGGTGAGGGTGACAGAGCACTGGAACAGGCTGCCCAGGGAGGTTGTGGAGTCCCCTTCTCTGGAGATTTTCAAGCCCCGCCTGGATGCAGTCCTGAGTAATATGCTGTAGGCATTCCTGTGTCAGCAGGGGGGCTGGACTAGATGATCTCTAGAGGTCCCTTCCAACTCTGAAAATTCCCTGATTCCGTGATGCCCAGCGATGCTCCCTGCAAGCCTCCTAGAGAAGTGGCTGCAGTGGAGGAAGCTTAGCTCACAGAGCACATGGTCCAACTTCTTGCTCTCACCACAGTGAAGGATATCCCAGGCTTGTGTGCTTTCCCGACAGGCCCTTTAGATCACATCTGCCAAGTAAGGGTATATTTGTCTTTATCTGTGGTTTGAGCCAATGGACCTTCAGGGGGCAGATAAAGTCTTTGTGTGGATCTAGTGACTCCATCACATACTTCCTACCAAAGAGATGCAGGTCCGGCTGGAAAAAAATCTCTTTTGCTGTTTTAACTAGCCTCCCAAAAAAGCTCTATGGAGAATGGGTTTTTCTTCTTGAGATAGATTGATACAAAGTAGGCCTCTGCCATAAGAGCTACAGGGTTGTGCTGTTTAACTCTTGCAGATCTGTTTGTGTTCAGAAATTACTTCTGCAGGCCTGTCTTTGGGGACCACATTCTTGTTATGCCTCAGTCATGAAACTAAATTGTCAGCTCTTATTTTTAAGTTTCATCTTTTAATATCTTCTTTTCTATGTGTTTAATTAAAAGATTTCAGTTGCACGTCAGTGTCATGATTCAAATCCTGCTATCGAGGTCCCTTTTCAAAATTGTAGTCAACCTGTCAGATGTTACTTTTTTGATAGTGTTGCGTGAAGAAGAATGAACTGTTTTCACTTATCAGTTCTCATTTTTGTGAATTTTTTACTATATCATGAGCCTGATCCACTACCGTGGATTTTGTAGCATGGTAAACACAAAGACATGAACCAGGATGAGTAGTGGGAGAGAAAGCCCCCTCAAATTTTGTTTATTCTGTGGATTTTTGTGGCATTTTGTGGATTGCCTTGCAGTGGTTTTACTGGATTTGATGTCGGCAGGGAAGGGGGCAGCCCCCAGTGTATATGGGGAAGGTGAGCCGCTCCCTGCTCCCCACCCAAGGTGGTGCCACCGGCGTCCTACACTGTCTTTTCCCTCTCGCTCCCTGCTTCTGGTGCACAGGTCAAAGAGAGCACAGGGAGGCCGGGGCGCTGTACTGGGAGACAGGGAAGGAACCCCTTTCCCTACAGCCTGGTACGTAGATCTGTGAACCCGGCTTTGCTTAAGAGTCCAGGATGCCTGTCCCAGGTGTGGCGGCTGGAGCACAGGCTTCTGGCAGGCTGGAGCAGAGGCCGGTGGGCAGCCCAGCATGGCCGGTGGCCCGGCAGCAGCACGGCTTTCGCCTCCCTGTTAGGCCGGTGTCCTGCTGCCTGCGGGGCCCACGTTCTGGGCAGCCATGCAATGCTGTTTCTTCTCTCTGCTACCGTCTACCGTGTGCAGCTTTTCATTTAAAAAGGGCAGTTAGATGTGAGCAGAAGTTAATTGCGCCACCCTTTGCTTCCAACTACCGACCACCATATTTCAGCTTTTATACTCACATCCTTGCCGTTATTTAAATTAGTACTTGTCTGATAACTCTAAGTACTTTACTTGCTCTGACTTGTAAAATGTCCGAGTTCATTCAATCAAACGTTAATTTAGTCCTCAAAAGATATTTATGTTATGGATTGCTTGTATAGTTTGCATTTAACTAGCATACTGGCATAACCCCAACTGCTAGAAGCAGCTGCTTTTAATTGTCACCAATGGTGACCTGTCAAAAATTGATTCTCATCTTATTCTGAAACTACAGTGACTACTTTCTAATGCAATTACCCAGGTAAGTCCCAGAAAGGAAGATATATGCACAATATTAAATTCTACCGTATAGAATCAGGTAATTATCAGTACAAAGCATAACAACCTGAACTGGTTTTTTTTTTCTTTTTTTTTTTCCCCTGCATATATTTATGATAGAATAGTGAATTGGATTTTAAATTCTACAGCAAAGATCTTCTGTCTGTTTGAATGAGCAATAACATGCTGTATAACTTTCAGACCTGCAACGTATAAAGTTGCTTAAATGAAAGTATTAGGCATTTTGAAGGTTGATTTTGCCATATCAGGAATATAGTTATTACGTAGTGCTTTTTTTCTGTTAACTGCGAATGGTTCACATGAGGTTTAGAAAGGATGATTTGAATGCAGAGTCACAGGTCTGGCTGCATTGTAGGCATGACAAGGCTCGCCATTTTTCCATTGATAATGCTGTGATACAAAGGAGTCTGGAAATGGTTGTGAATTTTGACTGGCACTAGTTTTTACCTGAAAAAGGTATTGGGTGTATTTCTTTCTATTACCTTGAAGTCTGTGGGATGTGCTGTTTTAATTTGAGAAAAGAAATATTTACTCTGTTTTGACAAACTTGCTCTAATTAGTCAAGATATTTTCCTGTGGTTAGTGTAAGAAGAGAAGGTAAAGAAATTATATATATGTTGCAGGCCAGAAAGGTTCCTCTCCAGCTGCAGTTTAAAGACATAGAGATGAAAAATTTAAAGCCAAATGATATTTGCTATCATTAACTAAGCATTGTTAATGATTAATATCCCTACATTTACATCTCATGGAGTAGTTGTCTAAATATGTATAATTCTGCTAAGACCTTTCCACTGACTTCTCCAATCTTCAAGGCCTGGAAAGTGCAGAAATTTGCATTCGGGAGGCACTGGACAAGTGAGCACTGAAGTTTGCTGTAGTTTTCCATGTGCAGGGATGAATTCACCTCTATGCAGAAATGATTTTTTTTTTTAATTATTTACTAATTAATTTAATAAGGCTGAAATACCAGTTTGTCAGCATAATACAATGTATCATTAAATATGAAAAATAGGAGAGAGATATGCCTTTGAAACTCTTGCTGGATAGAAATTAAATTAGTGCTCTCACCTTATGCTTTTTGTATCGTCTGCTCTCTGTATGTGTATAATTGCCTTTAATGTGTTTTTTTTGTGTTAGAAAAGTATAAACAGACCCCTTGTTGCAAACCCAACATGGATGGAGTTCACAGTCCAGTGGAAAACATTTAGCTTCAGTATCTTTGAAAATTTGCTTTCTTAGTGTCACTAATCTTTTAACCTGTTTAGCAGTTAGAACATTCCAGAAAGCCATACTGTCTCCGCAAGGAAAATGTCCTTGAGCAAAGTGAATCTCCTTGTGAGTAATTCTTTTGAGCTTTTTTTTGCTTTTTTTTTTTTTTACTGTTAGCCTTAAAAAAATAGAACTACTTTTCCATTTCTTCTATTGTGATTTAGATTTTCTCTTATTTTTGCATTTTGCTGCATATTCATTGCAGTACCTCTGTTTCATCCCAATGTTTCTGCGGTTTATTGTCTGATCTTTCTATTTATTTGAAAATAAAATACGTGATCTAAACCTGCAGCATTCTTAATTGACTAAATACATTCAGTTGTTCTGTCCTGAAACACTGTTCTTTGCTCTCTAGATCAGATTCATTGCAGGTATCTGCTTCTGCCAGTGACAGTTGAAGATTCCTGATGTTTTTGTGTTGGGTTTTTTTTTTTTTTCTCAGCCAGCTAGCAGTATTAAACCTGTTTTATTTTCAGGCAGCTTCAATTTGCAAAGGCTGAGCAGGTCAATCTATTGTCCTTGCTGGCGGCCCAAGACGCTGCTGGCCTGCCGCACAATAGGCAGCCTTTGGGGGTCAAAGCCTGCATGTGGCTGATAACAGTGCTATTCTTGGCTGGAAAACACCATGATTAGTGAGCTTCGGTCTGCCTCAGCGTGGGACTGGAGCTCAGTGGCAAATCCTAAAGATGCCACATTCAGGGATCTCTTCTGTCCCTATCTTTTTCTTTAAGAATGGAAGCTGCAAACTCAGAAAGAAAAAAAATGCTTCTTTTTTTAATGTATTTTAAAAAATTACTTTTATTGACACCTTTAATAAGCAATGGTGTGTGTGAAGGGGGCAGACTTCAGATTCGCTGTCTCATCTGTACATACAGCATCTGTACAATTCTGCTACCTCTGACAAGTAGGGGTTGTGCTTCCTGATTTCCATCTTTATGAACCCACCTTCCACTCCCTGGCCCTGGGATGGACAAAGGCTCTGGCAGGGCACAGGCTGGGGAATGCCTGGCTGGGGAGCAGGTCTGCAGGAAAGGCTCTAGGGGTTGAGGCAGCAAGCTGGACAGGGGGCCACAGAGAGAGACCTGAGAGTCCTGGTGGACCATGAGGCAGCAGTGTGCCCTTGTGGCAAAGAGGGCCAATGGTATCCTGGGGTTTATTAAAAAGAGCATGGCCAGCAGGTTGAGGGAGGTTATCCTGCCCCTCTACTCGGCCCTGGTGAGGCCACACCTGGAGTACTGTGCCCAGTTCTGTGCCCCCCAGTTCAAGAAGGACAGGGAACTGCTGGAGAGAGTCCAACGGAGGGCTACAAAAATGATCAAGGGAATGGAGCACATCTCTTCTGAGGAAAGGCTGAGAGACCTGGGTCTGTTTAGCCTGGAGAAGAGAAGACTGAGGGGGGATCTTATCAATGCTTATTAATATCTAAAGGGTGGGTGTCAAGAGGATGGGGCCAGACTCTTTTCAGTGGTGCGACAGGACAAGGGGCAATGGGCACAAACTGGAACACAGGAAATTCCATCTCAACATGAGGAAAAACTTGTTTACTTTGAGGGTGACAGAGCACTGGAACAGGCTGCCCAGAGAGGTGGTGGAGTCTCCGACTCTGGAGACATTCAAAACCCGCCAGGACACCGTCCTGTCCAACCTGCTGTAGGTGAACCTGCTTTGGCAGGGGGGTTGGATTAGATGATCTCTGAAGGTGCCTTCCAACCCCTACCATTCTGTGATTCTGTGTGATTCAGTGATAGGCTTTCAAGAATTTGAATAGGCAGAAATGAATGAGTATAGGGAGCACGTGTGATGTAGTGGAAAGAAAGCAAATATTACAGCAACCTAGAGTTTAGTCATAGGTGTTACTAAAAAAAAAAAATCAAAAACCAGTGAGTAATAAAGTAACTTTATGAAGTGCTATGTGAAATCAAAAGGTAAAGCAGGCAAGAAATAAAGAAATGTGGTGAAAACAAAACAGAAAGGGATGGTTTTAAAGTCTTATGTGGGCAAAATGGAGTATAGATGAATAGCTTTTACTGGTGGGAAAAAAGATCAAAAGGAAAAAAAAGATCAAAGAAAAATCACCATATTCTAGAAATGTATAAATACAGAAGTATATCTTACAGAAAAAAAATCAATTGCCTCATATGCGCAAGCATGCCAGAGGAAAAATAAAGACTAAACTGAAAACAGTTTCATTAATAAATGAAAGAGATAAAATACTGATGGTTTTAGATGTTTAAGCTTATTAAGCACTTCAAGAAGTATCTTCACATGGAATAATATGGAATACATACAAGAATGAATTAAGTGTATCTAGTGTTTAGTTCTAAGGTTATGCAGAACTGAAAAAGACAATGTCTCTGTTTCATAGTATTGACACATTGCTATTCCTTTCTTCACTTGCTAGATTAGGTTAGGTAACCTAATGTCTTTGCGGGAGCGCATTCCCAAGTTCCTCCTCGTTTTGACAAAATCTATAGCATTACTTGTGCAATATAAAGCCAGAGAATTAAAACTGTGCCACGCTGGTCAAATAAGCAGGGGGGACGATTCATGTTCACTGCATAATTACTACTAAGTGCATTGTAACTTTAAGATACATACAGCTTGTCTTTGTGTTATATGCTCAATAAAGCTTCACAATCATAAATTAGACAAAAAAAATGCAGGTTTATTGCAAACTCCTCAAATTGAGAAGTAGCTTGGACATAGCTTATAAAATGGCAGAAAAACTGAGAGCTGTTTAACAATGAATAGAGCTGTAAAAGTAGAATTAAAAGATGTTTGCTTCACAAAACTCCTGTTTTATTTATACCTTTGATACACTTATTGAACAAATTAATCTTAGGAGATTTAAATCAGAATTTAACAGCAAAGTACATATGCATCCCTAGACTTCTTTCTTTTTAAATGATATGTTTTCTTTTGAATTTTTATGTTTCAAAAATACTGATGAGATACAGTTTGGCATGATTTGAAGTTGGTAAAAAAATGAGTAAATTAACTGAGTGACTCTCATGCAATTTTTTTTTTATTTAAATGAACGCTGCTGAACAGACAGGTACTTCAGCATATGATTACTATTCTTGAAGAACGAATGCAGGATATTATTCTTGTTAAGGCTTGTAGTTCTACGTATGCGTCAGAGGAAAGTATACTCTATAAACCTAACTTGGATTTTAACGAACTTTCAAATAAGTGTTCCAGGTAGTCAGAGCCCTAGCATGACATATGAGTAATGTGAACAATAAACAGGAAAGATGTAGAGATAACAGTCTATTTCATACAAGTTAGACATTTTGGGAGGAGGTATAAAATTAGTGACTGAACAGTTTTTAGGAAATTGTGCAACCTTAATTAAACAAATCTTAATATAATTTTTGAGAGGTCATTGAAATGGTGTGAATTTAAACATCGAGGTCTTTTATAACAAATTTTCTGGTAATTAGAGAAAGAGGCTTACCACCCTTTCCTATCAAATGAATGGACACAAGTAATGTCATTAACCTTTTTATCTAACATACAGTTCTGTTCTGACTGACTTAGTTTTATACCTTTACCACTAGGCAGAAGCCAAAACAAAGCTTGCACTTAAATGTACTTTGCACGCTAGTTTATGCTAACTTTAAATCAATAGATCCTTAGAGTTACTAGCTGGGTTATTTTCCGTCTTCAATAGCAAATCCATTAGAGGTTTAACTGAAGTTTTACACCTCTGATGAGTTCTCGTACAGCATCAGCTTCCTGGTCAGATTTCATCAGTTTTCTTTGTGCTGCCTGTCGAGAATCAGCAAGGAATGTAAATCCAACGTTATACATGTCCTCATCGTATTCCATCTTTCCATGTTCTTTGTGTTTCCAAAGCAAAATATCTGCTGAAGGGAGAAAAATAAAGTTGTATAGGAGAACTAGAAATCCTATCAAATAGTGTCTTTGGAACTTTCAAGAAAAGTTTTCCTTGAAATCTACAGCAAGTTTCCTGTCTGAAGCACTTAACCTGTGAGGGATTATTGACTGGACGAAGGAGGGAAATGTATTATTATATTCAATGTATATTAATGTTCAACTACAGTCTCATTTAGACAGAGGTAACAGTACTGAGTTAAGGGACCAGTAGTTAAATATTTAAGGAGGGAAACAGCAATAGCAAGGGAAGAAAGCATAGTACCTCCTACTGGAGCACAAGGTGTCGGATTACCTCTGATGAGAATCTTACTATACTGAAATGTATTTGTTGCAAAAAAAATCTGAGGAAAATAAATTGTGAGGTGGCTTTTTCATGAGAGCTGAAAAAAAGCAGTCAAGAAATGTTTTCTTGACTGTGTCTAAATAGAATCGGCACAAAATCTGTTCCAAGACCACAACTGAATAATTATGGTATGAATTTTTGTTTTCCAAAACTTCAGGTCTAATAGCAGAAGAACATAAGGCAAAGACCAGCTGGCATAATTTTTTTCTCCCTAGCACATTTCTTTTTACACTGGACTCATTTTAATTCTTTCTTTGAAGCTGTTCACAAACAGCTGCAATGAGAAGAGAATGAAGTCCATAAACTTAAAAATACCATCAGATACCTCTTAGTCATATCACAACCTTTCTGCCTGTCCTAAAACATGTATTATACACCTGTGTGGCAGGAGGATTGTGCAGCTCTGATATAGACAATGTTCTCAAGTGGAATCTTAGCACTGTTGAGACTGTTGGAAAGATTTGTGTGGGTATGTAAATGCCTTGAGCATAGTGGTATTTTCAGAAATATTTAACTCTATCTTACTTAACTTCATCCTTGATATCTTGATACCTCTACAAATATTACACTTTGTTCTGTTTCCCTCTGTGCCCAGTTGTTCCCTAAGCACAGACTATTAATTTTCAGATGGACATTTTGAGCAGACAATAGTGATTTTTCTTCTGAAAAAAAAAATTTCCTTTTGTATGGTCCTTCAACTGTTCAGAGAAGGGTGAAAAACAGAACTATATGTGAAAGGAAGGCATTCACTGGTAGGACTATGAAACAATTGCAGCAAATCTAATCTTCTCAGAATACATCTCCACTTTATTGTTCTTGCTCTCAGTAAATATTTAGGTTCAAGCTACAGTTCAAATTTGCCCTAAGTTGGATTCCACCTGACACAAATAATTTGTTTTGAATAGCTGGGTTCTTTAGGAAAGGGATGTTATTTTCTATGTGGTGAAAGACTGCTCAACCAATGCTGGTAATAAAGCAAGAACAGAGAAGCTCCAGATGACCATAGCTCATGAAATGCTAATGCTGCAGCATGGCTGCTAAACAAATCACTGCTTGTTACTGGGGTGTCATTGGCAGTGCAGCTGCACTTGCTCACTCACTCAGGTCAGTGCAGTTGAAGGCTCTGGTGGACCAGCAAGGGAATTCTAGCTCTCCATGTCTACTTGGGTATCTTCGAGTTTCCTTTGAGTTCCTGCAGGGTTGTCTCAGCCGGTTTAGCTCAGTGCATGAGGCTGTGCATAGTTGCAGGCTACAGTGGACCCACGCTGCTGTGGGGTTAACTGTCCAAGGCACTGGGGCAGGAATTTTTCCTGCCTTCCAAAGTAAGCCATCCCTGCTCATCACAGTCCTTACTCTCTTTTTCCATGTAGTTATAATCCTCTAACAGCAGATCTGGCCAAAGCAGTTTTCCATTAAACCTTCTTCCCACTTTCCCCAGGTGATTTGTTCCTTGTCCCCTCCACAGGAGATTACCCACCACTTTAACTCTTTCTCTGGGGTGATTGGTAAGATCTGAATAGTAAAATGACTTCTTAAAATATCTAGAGCTGTACTTCCAGGTTAGGTTTCTTCTCTCAGCTGATCAATCCTTTCGCTTCGCAGGAGGATATGGCCAGCTCTGTTGTGTGATCAGCTTTGCATGACAAGACTCTGAATATGAAATATTCCCTTTTAAGCAATAATAAGACTTGTTTTGATATTAATTTGCTTTGGGATGTGATAGTCAGTAGAACCCATCATGGACATGGCAGGGAGAGCATAAAAGCATCTGATAGGGAGAATCTTCTAAACTGGATCTACCAACAGAGGGGCTGTAATGTAAAAATGGCATTTGATATGTGTGGGAGGGAGGTGGTAGCAACCTTTTAAGCTTCCAGGACATCTCTTGTTTCTCCGTTATTGTTGGGTGAGTTTGTGTTTTTCCTTAAGATCTCCCCACATTCCCTCTTTTGCAAAAGTTATGTTGTGGTGAGTCTTCGTTTTTATTTTCCTCTCTATTCTTCACAATATTATTGTAAAATATATACAGGAAAACCCCTGTCACTAAGGGTGTTCATATAGCAACATGTACAAGAATTATAATAGTTAAAAGAGTTATTTTAGGATAGATCCATCAGGTTCTGTTGTCTCAAATCACACCTTTAAGGCAATGGCAAGGTGTATTAATTGCTACAATCAGCATACGCTTTGGTAGAAAATATCAGCTATCTTTATTAAAAACTATAATAACAACACCTTTGAGACCACGTTGATTAATCTCAGAAAGGGAATTGAAGGAAAATCATCAAGAAAACTTCTGTGACTCGTACCTCTAGAGTTATTTTAAACTCTTATCTTCAGTATCTAAGTAGGTTTCAATGTTTATTTTACGAAAGATACTTTTGTCAAAAATGCCTTTTTATGCATACATAAAAACTAAATATCCATTTTGTATCAGTTATCCCTTACATTCTTAGGTAAGTCAAAGTGAAAACCTACAAAAAAGTCACTAAAATCAAGCACCAAACTGCAGGTATTATTCTCTTGTCTAAGGTGTTGGATTGGTTGTCATCTTGAGAAATGTAGTTGTCCTTTAATCCAAACACCATTTTATGCACATAATAAAAGTGATTTCTATCCAGTAGTCACATCTAGCCATTGGCTCATAAATCCTCACCAACCCCATCTTGTTGTCCCTGATGAAGGACGTTCTTTTACTTGAAGCCAACAGCAATCAGGTATTAAAATCACTTCCAGCAGGCACTCACATGGTGAATTATGAAACAAACAACTGTAAGCATCAGAAGGGCTGACTGGAACAGTTAAACCAAAGCAAACTTAGTGTCTAAGCTTGTCCTCTTCTGTGATGTCTTCTGAAATAAAATATAAAGCTCTGTGTGTGTGCATATGTATATAAATAAATGTGTGTGTGCGTGAAAATGGAATGCTTCTCCAAACATTTTAGAAAATATTTTCACCGTGAAAGACAGATGAAAGTCTTTTGGTAATTTTGTTCATCTGTCAACCATTATTAAATGAGGAGTGAAGTCAGGTGATAGTAAATAATAATAATCATGCTGCAGACTGATTGCTGGACAACTACTCAATAAACCTGGTTTATTGCAGCAGAGAAACTACTTTCCTGGAGCAGTTATGACCACCTCTAAATCAATTTTCTAAGTAATGTGTCAATTCAGATTCCATAAAACTGTATTGCTCCGACTCAGAACACAATGTTTTTTAAGGATGCAGTTAAAATATGGCCAGATAGGGCTGACTTTCCCTAGAAGTTCGTTGTCTTATAGGATTCTCCACAGTTTAAATCGAGCTTAGAGAGTCCTCATTGTCATTGCCTGAAGTTTTATTGTATCTGAGCAGCATATAAGGTTCTTTTAATGCTTTCTGCAGTATATTTTTCCACCCTAGATAACTGTGTTCTGCTTCCCTTGGAAACATTGGAAGGTAGGAGTGCTTGCTATACTGGGGTACGGTTTCAAGGCAGAAGTGGCACACTGTCTATCATGGAAAGGGTTCATCTTCTCCAGTGATCTAACCAAAACTAGCCATCTTGGTGTCCTCTTTACAATGAGCTGTAGAAATAGGTGAGTAATTTCACCTCCCTGATCTAAGGCACCTTTCTTAGAACAGCATACATGCCCTTTTGGAAAGGTCCTACACTCTCCATTGATTAGAGGGTGCCCACCTGATCATCTCAGACTGCCAAGTTGGATGAAGTGAATCTCATTTTAGACTTGCATGTTTTTGAGGTGGTTCTGTGATGTAACTGCATACAAGAATGCAGTTGGAAGACTTTGGTCTGAACCATTTCGCTGGCGTTTTCCAAGTCTGCAGTGTGGTCCTAGACTGGCATTGATGGGGTAACCGTTTCCCAGGAATTTTGGCCAGTCAGGCTAGTCTCTTCCTTGGGATATTCAGCTGGCCCAGCTCCTGTAGTCATTTCTTTTATTGCCCTTGATCTGCTGTCAGAGTAAGCAAATAGAGCTTCCCATCACCTGGTTCGTGCCCTAGCAGTCCTCAGTATTGCTCTAGCCAGTTATGTAGGCTGTCTCTTCTTCCATTTTGGGTAGGAAAATTAACAATCTCTTTGGTTACATGATTTCACCAGCAGGTGGATGGAAAGGAATGGGGAAGAACAGCTATCCCTCTGTTTCCCCACCTCAGTAACAATCAGCTCTTGAGGAGAATGGACCGACACTGATGCCCTGCTTGGAGATCTATATCCTGTGTAGGCAATATGATATAATTTGTCTGACAGATGTGACAGGGTCAGTAAGAGACAGTTACTGGGAGCAGAACTGTATGTGTATGTGGGGGAGGGAATTCAGTGCCTTGGAAGAAAATGCAGGAATATGGGGGAGAAAGTGGTGGTGGCAGATGAGTTGTAAAAGAATGGAAAAAGATTATTTGGGAAAAATAGAAAAGTGGGAGAACAAAATCTGAGGTAAGTAAGACCAGAATGGGCTGCTGAGGAAAGGAATAGTTTTAAGGAGGAGAAACACCTTGGGGGAATGAGAGTTGATGGATAATGGTATCAGTTCCTAAATAAAGGAGAAACTAATGTAAGGGTAAAGTATGTCCTAAAAAAGGAGGGAAGGCTCATCAAAACACATACTAAATGGAAAGGAGAAATGAATGAAATTAAAAGGTGGCTTTCTAATTTGATAGAGCAGTTAATGCCAACATTTTACAATAACTTGAAATCTGTATCAACATTGCATGCACTGCAGCATTCTAGTTTCTTGATAAAATGCTATTAAAGCTTCCCTAGGCAAGAGCACGAGCTAGTCTCTGATTCTCCTTAGTGCCAGGATGTTGGAGTAGGCAAAGGCAGTCTTCAAGCTTTTGGCAGTCTTTTAGGGATCCCAGTTGCCAATCATTAATCAGCTTGAAGTTCAGAGTGAACTCCTATACTTGACACGATATCCAGTAGGGAGCCAATTTAGAGAGCAGGGGACAGGTGCAGTATGTCCAGGCTCTAGCTTCCTCCAGGCTGAGAGTTTTATGCCTAGGTTGATTGTGTTGTTTTAAGCCAGTCAGGAGATAATAATGATTTATAAATCTGAAACCTTTTTTTTTTTTTTTGTTCTTTCTCCTGTGAGAGCAGAGGTGATATTAGGAAATGAGTCAGGACTCATTAAAAAATCCGAGCTAGTATTTAGGGATTGTAAACTCAGATTAGGAGCTCATCACTGCTGCTGGGGGTGTTGTTTACATTGGAATAATAGTATAACAAGGTAATTGGAGTTGTTCTTAACAATTGTTAAAAAGATGAGCTGTATGTCTCTGATGTGCAGTTTATGTTCCTTTTTTTTTTTTTTTTTTGAGGGGGGAATGTATTTCATAATACTTTCTAGCCATGGAAAGAGACCTCTCACCTTTTAATTTTTATAAAGACCAACTTAATTATTCCATTGCATTGGTTTCCAGAACCTAAGAGGTAGGGTTAGAAAGAATACAATATAAGCAAGTTAATTATTACATAAATATTCATGTTATTATATTGCTCTGAAGCAATATCTGCAAAACCTTCATTGTTATGTAATATTTTAACTATCATAACAAATACTGCATTATTTGTCTCATACTTCACAGTTTTATAAGGTTTTACTACTTCTGTTAGCTTTCCATGCATAAATAGTGGTTTTATCTACTTTGGTCCACAAGATCAGTCATTTTATGACCTTGAACGACTGGGTGTATAGCAGAAAACAGAACAGGATCCCACTGGTATACTTAGTAATTATAAAGATTATAAGATTATAACGATACTTAGTTATTATAAGATTTAACTGTAATAGGTTAACCCTTTCAAAGTGTCACATCTGTCTTTGTGGACCAGCTTTCCTCTCTGAGCGGCATCTTTTATAAGGCAGGAGGGAAACACGTTGCCATGAATCAGCATGGCTCATCCTGTGAGATGTATCCAGGACTGCAGGTCCTAGCTTGGAAGGGAAATAAGAGGCATGAAAAACCCTGAACAAAGCATTCACTACCTTGCTTTGACAAGCCAAAATATTTCAGTTGACTTAGGCTTTTCTTTCTAATGGAAAATTTGAGCAAATCTTTCATTTTGAGGAGTTTCAATGAATGGAAGTTTTTCGGGGTTTAGATGTTTTTTTTTTCCTCAGTTTTCTGTTTTACAGTCTGTGTTATTCTGCAGTCTTCGATGCTAAGCCAATGTTTATCTGAATTTTAGGGATATCCAGCAGCTCTGGAGCAGCTCCTCTAGAATAAATGAGAATTCTTCAAAGTAGTCACTGTGGCTAGCATCTACACTGAATCCTAGAGAAATTTTAGAAGCTGGAAGTTGTCAATTACTCCTGGAGCTCCTGACCCACTTTAGGCAATCTAGAAAATTTGGAAGTTCCTTGATTTTAGTAAATTGAACAGATTAATATGTGCAGGATACACAGATACACATTTACTGGTATTTTTAATTGTTTTTCCTCAGGGGCTGAGAGGAATCTCAGCAGTTAAGGTCTGGAAGCCAAACTCAGTTTAATGTTGTGACTCTCACTTTTTTTCCTCTTGGTTTTTTCCTTCCCCGCTGTGGGTTGCAACAGTTCCATTGACAGAAGCGTGATGTACACATATGGGAGCTATAACATTAGCTGTGTAGAACATGCCTTAGCATATGGACATGAGTGGAGTTGCTGTTTGGGTTTATGTCAGCTGTATGTATTTGTGAGCTGTGTTTTATTAAAGAGATATCTAAATCATACAAACAGTCTTTCTCATAATTCCAAATGAAAAAGAAATGTAAGAAAACGATGAAAAAAATATTTTAAGAAATAGTTAAAACAGCCCTTCATTTTGACAAGATCTTCCTTGTCTAACTAAAATAAGTCAGTGGGGTTCAGTTAGAGGTATACAGTGGAACTAATAATTAGCACTGGAAAAATACAATAAAAATTACTTCATATTATTTACTGTTTCATTTTGTGGTAATGTGTAACAAGCATGAAAAATGAAATTAATTATTCGAAGAAATGTCCTACAGACCATTAGAAGTTCTTTTTTTTGTTTGTTTCATTTCCTAAAGAAACACAACTTTAAAAACTTATTTCTTGAAAATACTATTAAGTATATAATTGTCATCTTCTATATTAATTGTGGAATGGGATCTGGTTTAAAAGTATTGAAGCATAAATTCAAGTTTGTGGCCATTTTAAAAATTAGCATGATTCTACTGAACTGTCCATTCAGGAACCTCTGTCTTGCCCAGGAAGTATGAACATAATGCACTTTTTTAGCATATCTATACAAATTTGCCTTAAAAACATTACTTCTCAGAACAGTTTTGCATGCGTATAGATATAAAAGAGCATTAAAAAAAAAATTAAACAGCTTTGTTTGAGACTAAGAGGTTATGAGGCCACAGACATTTGACCTAAAGGATGTGTTGCTTTGTAGGTTTACATATTGGCTCTTTAGCTTTTAAAATGCAGTCTGAAATCTTCAGTAGACCTGTGAGTTGGGAAAACCAGTAAGGCAGCGTGCTTAAGCAGAGTGTTGAATATCAGCATTAATTCTGAAATAATCTCCATCTTAATACACAGGAAAGTTATGCTACTGTACCTGAAATTGGATCACTGTAGTTCTTCCTTCTGTCATCTTTTCAAATTAGAAGTGAAATAAAATTTTGTCTAAATTTAAGCTTGTAAAGCTACCTTTGCTTAAAAAAAAAAAAAAAAAAAAGAAAAAATTGTTCTCTATTTTTTAAATGATTGCCGATTTATTGAAAGGCACGTAACTAAAATGAAAGTAGAGATGTTAGCACCAGATGGTAATGAAAGTCTTTGAAGAGGGGTAAAAAGACTTTAATTTAAAGGCTTGTTTAAAAACAAAAAAAAAGGACATCATCTACCATTTGCATGAATCTCAAATAAAGCAATCTTCAAAATAACTCTTAACTGAGAAAATGTAGAGATGGTGTTGCTTACTGTCTGTCCTGGATGATATTTGACATTTTTGTGTTAAAGATAACAAATTAACACATAAAAGAAAATGCATTGAAGGTAAATTTGTAATCTGAGCCCTGCCAATAGTATACAGCTTTTGTAAGACTGGAGAACCATTTAGAGTAGTCTGTATGCCAGGCACACAATTATTTACTGTATTAAAAAATGTGCATGTTTAATTTAAGTAGTAGATTATTTAGTTGTAACATCTTACTTATCTTTAAATATTGTACCAGTTATTTTTTTAGGAAATTCATTTCATTTACTGCATAAGAGATCCCAGGAGACATGCCACTTAAAGCTTTTTCAGAGTTTTTGGCGTGTTTTATAGAATGCTTGAATTTCCTTTTTTTCTAAAGATTTTCCTTTCTCTCCAAAATAAGGTTCTCTTTGAAACAACTTTGGAAGATTCTGTCAAGGTCTTGATGCATTTCTGGCTTTCTATCTCAGTTTTACAGCATTTATGGTTTATGAAAACAATTACATAGAATATTAAAGAATGGATGAGGTCATAAGTACTGTGGTCAGCTGGGATAGCTGGATCTGAAAAAGGAAGAGATACAGCTTGTAAAGAGAAAAAATGGAGACCTAAGAGAATAAAAGAATTAAAAGAGGAAATTAAAGATGTGAAGAAAGAGCCCCCAAAAGAAGTTGCTGTTGGCAGATGTGCAGGTTTTTCTCCTCTGTAGATATAGATTTATTTGGAAGGTACAGCAAGTGATGTTTTAATGAAGAGTACTGTAGTTGGCATGTAGGCAAAATGCTGACTTTGACTGGTAGATGTTAATTATTCATCTCATGAATTACCATTTAATTGCATAATATTACTTTCTATCCAGTGATTGGAACAAATCATGGTTAGCAACTAGAATAAATTAAAAAGAATGCAAGTGTAGCTGAATGGGCATAACATCTGAAAGAATTTTAGAGCTGCTCGGCATATTGCAAGTATTCATCAGGAGCAAATTGACATAATGCCATTCACACCAAAGAGTAAGTGCTTGGGTGACCCATTTGGTGACTGACGTCTCCATTTCTCCCCTTCCACCCAGCTGTAACCAAATCTCTGTTCCTCATTCTGCATAAATGAAATTATTTGCTTTGCTATACTTGAAGCATGGTATGCAAAATGCCTCCTATCCTACTCCACTGGCCCAGTTTCTCCAGTTCTGGGAGTCAGTGGGACACTGGAGGTCAGCAGTCGGTCTTCTTGCCTGGCATGAACTTTAGGAGTAAATGTCAGCACACTCTTAAGCTAGCAGTGGATTTCTCATCAAAGTTTAAGACCCTGATAAACCTCTTACTGATGCTGTAGCAACGATCAACATGCTGTATGTATTTCCATTTTAGAAGAAGATAAACATAGGGACTTGACTGAAATAAACCAAGTACATAAGAAGTGCCGTGATCTTAGCAGTCTTTAAATTTCTCTAATATGAACTGTCCATAAGAAGATTTGTCCTCTTAATCCTCGCTGGTTTTTAGACAATTTGTTGTCTTACAATTAAGTACAGATGGTTTGGAGCTGTAATGCTGATAAAGAAAAAGATGCTTAGGATTGTTTCAATTTCCGGGTTGGATTTTAACAGTAATCCATGTCTGAAACATAAGAAATCTGTTTTTATCTGATCTTTAATGCTCCTTTACAGATAGCTGACATATTTCAGTGATTACAATATGTATATAAAATAATACCATTATCATGTTTAGGGAAAGAAGAGTAAATCTTTAAGAAGGGTACATAATAGCATCCAGCTCTTCAGTTTGCGCCACTTGTGGCCTGACTTGCTGCTTTCATTTAACCATGCAAGAAGGGTCTTCTGACACAGGGGAGGTTTGATTTTATAGTTAGAATACCGCTGTCAAGAAATTGGGTAACATGTCGGAAACTCTTCAGTATAATTATTTAATGTGGAGAAAATAGCTAAAGACTCCCAGAATGATTCAGTTGCCAACATCTTTTTAGGAGATTCTGTCTTTCTCTTCTTAAAACAGAGACATGAGCAAACATTTAAGTCTTAAGGCTGTGTAATACTTTTAATTGTTTCAAAGCAGAATGGGAAGTCCTGATAGGTTTCAAATAACACCTTTGCCATGAGTCTATAAGATAGACCTTTTAAGCTATTAAAAGAAATCCACTCTCTAGCTATTTGCTCCTCTAACTATAGACAGTCCTGTCCCCCTGCACCCGCTTTTGATGAATACTTTTGCCTTGGTGTTTATTGGGAGGGGATAGAGGGAAAACAGCTTTTTCAGCAAGGAAAGCACGTCACCTAAGACATGTCCTGAAGTTTGGATGTGCCTTTGGCTTTTTGATGATGCTTGAAGGCAGTGATTCCGAAGGTTAGGTGTCTAAGTTTAGCAGGGAGGAGCAATGGAGTAAATGTGGGTCCAAGCAACCACCTTCCTATATTTTTATCCATGTTGGGCCTTACCATGCTCTGCGAATATTTAAATTTTCAGCTGCTAGTTGAACTGTTACTAGAATAACATCTAGCAGACTTTAAAGTAGTGGAATATGGCAATTTTTTCCTAACAGAAAATGATCCCAGAGTTGCATATTTAGTGTAGGTAGCTTCCATCCCTGATGAAATAGCTGTATAAACACAGGGAGAATATCATGCCAGATCATTTTAAAAGATATGTGTGTAATCACCTCTGTGTGATTTCTGACCGATGGGACTACATTTCACAGCAGCTGTACATTGTCAGCCACAGTTTCTGTGTTGACCCTTAAACCCTCTGCAGCTTTTAGCAAGACAAGAGCTTTTGTGTCAGCAGGAACCGCACCAACTCTGCTGCATTAGTAAGCCATTGCACACACATTGCATACACGTTCAGTGCGACTTACCTGAGATTGTATCTTGCTTGGGCCTGATGGGTACCATGTAAGGATGTATAAAATACCTAAGATGCTGGGAGCTGATGCTGAATTAGTTCTCATGTTCAAAACATTCTTTTGGTGAAACATATGCCCGCCCTTTGGTAGAGGTGCTAAAGGCCATCTTTTCTGATGGAGCAAAATTCTGAGGCTTTTTTAGCTAAAGGCAGCAATGTTGTTTCGTATTCATTGAAGATCTGATTTTTAATGCTTGGATATCAAAATTTAAGGGATTATTTTATGTGAATTTACTTGTCTTTATCAACTTGCAGCATTGAAATATGAGCAATTTTGTTGATGATATTCTAAATTCTTTAAAACTAGTGATCTAATAATAAGTGAGACCCAATTAGCCCTTTGACTGCTTCTGCATGAGAGGAGCAGGAAGTTTCTCGGGGAAGGAGTCAGCAGAGGATAGTCCGCAGATAAGCAGCAACCCAGCCAAGACCATTTTGAACAAGCTGTGATGGAGGATCCCTGGTCCCTGCCCTCTTCTGGCAGCTCTCCACGCTGGCAGGTGCTTAAAGTCCAGAAAATATGGAAGCTTTCACGGCTGCCCTGCAGCAGCAGTCATCCATTGTGGCAGTCTCTCTGCTTTACTGTCCTTCTGGGTTGTCTGGCTGAAGGTCTCTTGCTGGCTTCCATGCTGTTTTGGGCGTTCCTGCTAGCTGCAGTGTTCCTGCCCTTACCTCCAGGGATGAACAGACGTAAAGTGAGGAAAGTCACCTTTCCCTTCATAACCACTGCAGTAGTGCTCTCTCTCATTTCTGTCCTCACAAGCAGATCCTGAGCATGTATTTAGTCTTCACTTCCAGTTTTTTTTCCAGCCTTTCACACTCCCCCTGCTCCCTTGCAGCGGTGAGAGCGCAGGCTTAAAGAGGAGGTGCCACGCTGTTTAGCCATGGGCAGGCCAACAGGGATAATGCCTGCGCAACTTAGTCCCTTTGGTAATACAATAAAATAGAAGCCCTAAATGATACCCAGCTCAGGAGGAACTTTTTTTTATTATTATTTTTATTCTCTATTCAAAAGCTGCATGCCATAGAGGACAGAAAAATGGCTGATCTGTGTCCAGGATCCACGTACCTGGATATCTTTGTCAGTATTAGCTGTGTTGTTCAAATAAGTGTACTGGCAGCGGACAACCCATTATGATGCCATTCTCCAAATCTGTAGAGCCAGGGAAGGATCTTCCCAAAGGAATGGGCAGAGTCTGTGTTTGAACATAATTCCTGTATATTTTTGTTGTTTCATTCAGAGTTAAAACTGCCTACAGAAAGAGGTAGCCATGTCCTTCCACTGAAATTATCATGAATGATTTTGTCTAAGGAAAAAGAAAAAAAGCAAATCACTCGCCTGGCTTTGCTTTGCCACAGTACCTAAACAAATCCTGCAACATGCACAGGTGTTGACAGGGGAAGAAATGTGTTTCTAGTTTTCATTTTAGTTAGTGTTTTAAAAGGAAGGAATGGTTAAGTTTGTAAAACACTCAAGTGCTCTGGTGAGGAACACAATATAAAAATAAAAGCTTAAAGATTAGGAAGAACCAGTTTCATTCAACTACAGTTCACACCTTCAGAAAGCCAGTAACTATTTTAAGGACTTTCCTGGTTTTTGACGCTTGATAAATTTCCTTATAAATACAAAAAAAGCAAAATAAAAAAGAGGAAAATTGACATTATAGCAAAATGTTGCCGGAGGTGTGCTACCATAATAACTACATAATTCATAGGGAGCCTCCAAGAAACTGTAGCTTTCTGCTTTCGTCTGAAGACGGTGAGTCTGTTGTGAGCTCTGTTTTCTTGGAAGCTTGCATGTTTTTCCAACCTCATGCACAAACAAAACAGTATTTTCCCTTCTCTGTGTTAAATGCAAGTACTTTTATTTAGTCCAGAACATTGTGATTAGAGATTTTATATTCTGTAACATGAGGGAAGAAAGTGCTTTCTTGCAACTGTTACAAAAAACCTCATTATGTGTATATAATTATATGCTGAAAAGTTTCATTTTAAGTTCAGACCAGCTCTTCTTTAAAGCCACTCTGACAACAGAGCCTGAATTTTGTTTCTGAAGCCAGGCACAAATCCGGGAGAGACATTCACAATATCACTTCCAAGGTGTGCTGACTAGTACCGTAGAAACCACAGCCAAGGCCTAGGCCTTTTGAAATAATGAAGTGTTGTGATGACTACTCCGGTAGGATATGCCAAAAGTGGATTATTTTCCTGTTAGCAGAGAAATAAGGTGAAGCAGATCACATAGTCCATTCCTTTCCAGCTCAGTCACAGCTGTGTATGCTGCTTTGAAATGTAGATGGTGCAAGGAGAGGTATGCCTCATGTCTCCTTCACAGTGCTTGCAACAGCTTTTGCTGTTTTGCAGTGCTGTATTTCCTCCCTGTTTCTTGGTTTGCTGAGTGACTGGCAGTTGCAAGGATATCTGTTGGGTCCTAGATTATTGTTTAATCACCTCTCACTGGCTTTTTTTAGTATGCTGCGTGCCACTGCGTGTTCAGGTATAGGATTCCAAGAACTAGGATCATCTTTTCTGTGTGTAGCTGCTTTGTAATAGTGTAATCTCTCAGAAATAATAGCTGGTTGTGCCAACTTTTGTTATTTCCTTCTTTAAAAGAAAACTGTGTTTAAATTTCTGTTTCTGTGGACACTGTTGAGTCTGTTGCCCTCTGTGTCTTGCCCAGTAGCTTGACTTGTTACAGAATTAAGTGCATCTCTGTTGACCTGTTTTAAGTCTTGGATATTTATTTCAAGGGAATGAGTTGTTCTGCAATGCTACTATTCTGTTACACACAGAGGTGGTGGAAAGAAATATGGGAAGATAATTTGGAGGAGTATTGTAGCAAATGCAGGCTGTCAAGAGTGCTGTAGCTGTACAGATGGTGTAACTGGGTACAAGAGGCTCTTGTTTCAGTGATTTATGTCTGCCTACAGGTAATGATGTAGGATAATTGAGCACAAGAATCAGCAAAGGTAAAAAGTTTTCCGCCTTTTAAGTCCCCTTTCTAGTTTATATCAGAGATGAGATTTATAACTGAGATCTCTAAATTCGACATGGCTTGCTGCCAGTGAGATGCAAATCAGAGCCTGGCTTCTGCAGGCTTCAAAGCCAGGCAGAAAACAAGACACTGCATCTTTAAGAAGTGCTTATTTGGCATTTACTTATTTAGTTAAAGATCATTGCCAGGCAGAACTCCCGTGGGAGGAGTGGATGGCTCATTGGGCCTCATGGGGAGGGCGGTAATTAAACTCTGAAGGCAAGCAATGATGTTAAGCTAAAAGCTCATCTTTAAATAGTAATACACTTGCAATGTAAAGTGGAAGGCCCTCGGGTGCCTGTTGACATAGCGTTAGGAGCTGGCACTTTTTTATATAAAAGCTAAATTGAAGAAACTGTTATGAGCTCATCTGCATAAAGCAATATGATTCTGCCTGAGGGTGTGGGCAACAGGGAGTGATTAGCAAAACGTCTTTTTCCCTGCTACTCTGTTGCTCTGCTAACATGCCACTTGTCACTGAGAAATTTGAGATACCATATGCCAACCTGCATCTACAGAGACCCCCTTGCTGATTGCACATTGAAGAATTCCTCTTCAACACATGAGCTGCTGTCAAAAAGCATTTCTGAGACTGCATGAAACATGCTGGAAAGAAAAATCTCGCGTTGCCTTCCTATTTCTTCCTCTTGTATTGCATCAAGCCCTTTCTAGTCACAACTTTAGATGTGAAGCAAAACACGTTTACAGAGAAAGAACTGGATATTCTTTGCTCCTCCTCATCCCATGTGGGTTGGACTTGCTTATACAGACTAACCTTCAGCAATGTGAGGCTCTAGTTCCCACAGAGAAGTATGAGCCAGCTTGATTTCCATGGAGATCTGGATGGGGCATTGACTTTGCTTGAAAGCAGTTTGAATTCCTTGTAGCTATGCCTCCTGGGGCAAGGAGGGGGTGCCCAATGGAATGATATTAATAATTAAGAGAAAATGAACATCAAGCAATAATATAATTTCCTGTCATACCAGTTGCAGAGCCCAATTACTTAAAATAAATGAAATAAAGCATACCATAAACTTTTTTCAAGTGGCAATTACTTGTTTTGATGTAAAAATCCCTTTTTCTGCCTTAACAAAACAACCCTAATTTTCTTTCTTAGCATTTTGATTTTCATATCTGGTGTTGAGTGGAAGATTTAATTAGTATGTGTAGTATGTGCACGTAAGCATACATCAAACTCTTCAGTAATATATTTTAATGTAACATTTCAATATCTTAGATAAATGTTCTACCTGTAGTTCAGAACTGGAAAAAATGTAGAAGCATTTTCACTTTCAGGTTATTTTGGTTTTCTTTGAATGAGTGTATGGATGTGGTAAAATACAAGGCTCTTTTAAGTCTTCTCTTCACAAAAGATATTCTGGTGATTATTCTAGAAATTAGCCTGTGAAGCCATGGTATTATTTGCTCACGATTGTTGCCATTATGGTAAAATGTACCCTGTCAGCTATTGTACCTATTTTAATATAGACCTGAGCTGTCCAATTGGTGGCTTGCTAGATGACTCAGTCTAGACCCCAAATTGTTTTGGATGTGTCCTAGCAAACTTGTGCCTGTTCACACGCTGTGCCTCACTGTACTTACCTGCTGTGGAAATGCTGAAGAATGAACTTCTAGTTTTTGTTACAAGGAAAGCGACTGGCTTTATTGCACTGCATACACTGAAAGTCATTTCCTAAAAAGAGTCCCGTCGACCTTTGGAGCATCCTGTTTCACAATACAAGGAAACCCACTTTTTTATTTGCATGAACATCCATGTAGTTGAAATACCAAACACAGTGTGATTCAGTAGTTGAACAATGATGTCTGGACATTCATTTTTAACTCATTGATTCTCATACAAGAATGATGGGGAGTAAAACCATTTCCAGCTGTTCAGTACTGGGTAAGCAGTCAAAAACGATTACATAGAGATCCTGTCCATAATGACAGGCTGCCTATATCTCAAATCCACTACATGACTTATACTTTTGATGATTCTTCCAGTAACAAATCCAAACACTGGCAGGATGCTGAAGACAAACTAGGCTTTCATCTTTGGGAAGTTTCAGGCATTTAGCACCAATTCAGAGAATTTGGGACATGGAGTCAGTCTGAAAGGAATGTGAAAGAGAATCCCCTCATAAAAAGGACTGAAACATGATGACAGGTTAGATTTGGAAAGCTGGTGTAGCTATCATGCCAATGCCGTTTCTAGCCTATGCATAGAGGGTTTCAGTGCCCCAGGCTGCCTGTATGCTGTGTGTGAGGGGGAAGGCTTGTTTATTCTTCTTCCCCTGTCATGTCACTCATGACAAGAAGAGACATGAAAAGCTCAAGGGGCTAATCAGTTATAGGCTCTGACCCATATTTTGACTTAGCAGTAATTATGAAATACATAAAATTCTCATGTCTTGTTATACCTATATAACTGCACTGCTTCCACAATTGCTCCAGACTTAAGTTGGTGTGAATGAGAAGTTAGCAGGCACTGTATTTTTGGAAGAAACTAAACTCCGAAAATTAAAGGTGGGTGATGATGCAAATGAAAAGGTTTGGGTTTTTTTTGGCTTGGTGGGGGTTTTTTGTTTGTTTTGTTTTTTTTGAAGCTGTGCTAGGCATGTTGAAGGCAGCAAGGAGAAGGAAGACAAGTGTACAGGCTGGCCACCAACACTTCCAAAAGATAAGATCAAGTTGGTTGTGGCAACGTGGTAGAACAGACCCGATAACCTGCTTTCCACTCTGAAACATGAAAAACACCTGCATCTCTTGAACTCTGATGCTTTCACCTGTTAACAAAAGTCTGTTTTGCACAGTCAAAGCTGGAAAAAGCAAGCAAACAAAAATGCATCCATTGCAATTCCCAGTGAATGTGATTGCTGCAACAGTAAGATTTCCCACTTTGTGAATCTATAAAACTCACGTGACTGTAAAAAGCGTGAAGACAAAAGCCACACAGTTGTGTGGACTCATTCTCTTTGCAAGGTTCTTTAACTGTACTTTAATCTTTTCCCTGTGATCTGGGGCATGGGCTGCACAGTCCAGAAGTAGGAACCAAAAGTGCTCTCAAACATGACAAGGAGGTTTCTGCTTCATTTTATGTTATAGAACTGCTAATTTCTTGTCTGGGGAAATTCTAGTAAAGACAGTTTCTGCTGTGGCTTTTTCTTTGTGTGCTATTGGATATGATTTTAAAGCAGATTGAGAAGGGCATCTGCTCATAGCACTTGTAAGCTTAGGACATTATATTAAAAGAAAACTATCCTTTAATGTATCATGAGACAAAGCTTAAAAAAATCCTGTTAGTGTCAGTGACGGTACTTATTTCTCTTGTCCTCCCTCTCTCTGTTCTTCTTTTGCTCTAGCGGCTTTGACCAGTGATGCTAATTAGTACTGAAAAGGACATTTTTGGCAAGGCTTTTAAATACAGCTTTTATCTTCTCTAGCAACAGACAAAGTTGTATTTAATGGTATTTGACGTCTAAGAGTGACTGCAAGGTCTTTTTTCTGTTGATTTTTTTTTCCTAAAGGAGTTCCTTATTCTTCTAATTTATTAAGAAATCAGATGTACTTTTATTCTCAACTTACTTCTATACTTGGCTGAGAACGTGCTGTGTTTACGTGAGTGTACGATATTAAAAAGAAAATGAGAATTGTATCAGTGTTGCACTGAGTGTTCAACATCAGGAAATTTCCTTTTATTAGGTTTACATTGCATATTCTGTTGAACTACTGCTTTTGATATACATATCTTTTAAAATCATGAAATGATGTATTTTCTTCTTTTAAAGGTTTTATGACAATTCCTCACAGCTTCATCTAGTTATTGAACAGTAGAGTATAGTTGGTATACAGTTGCAAGAGACTCATGAGAAATAGTTGATCCAAATAATTCCTGTAGGTATTCCCTACTTGCCTATCTGCAGTGGTATTTTCGCCATGCATCCCTGTAACTGTTTAGAGGGGTGGGTGTTGATTTTGGCCAGGCAGCATTGCCAGATGTGACTGTGCCAGTGTTAGATTACAAGTACTGACACTGGATAAAAATTTCTAGAAACAGTAGCAATAAAATGACTACAGCCTTCAGAAACAATGAACTGACTAGGTATTTAACATGAATCCTACTCACAGACAACTTCCTGTTTCTGTTTCATGATAGGTCCGTCCCAAATCTAGGCAATCTACTTCTGCTACCTCAAACCATTAGTTTTTCCTACTTTAAATCATTTATTTTGTAAACTGCTAGAACTAAGCTGAACAGGATGTGGAACACAACAAGATGGAAAGCGCATCTCCTGGTAAGATACCAGACAGACATATTTTAGATTCAGTTGATGTGTAGGTCTAGACTTGGTTGCAGGGTGGAGATCAGTAGTCTGTAGAAACAAATGAATTCTCTTTTGCCCGTCTTCCTCTTTCCTTGTTTCCTGTAATTCTTCTGAATTGCTAGAGCTCATGTTTAGACTGGATTTTGGGAGGCAGGGTCAGTGCTCTGTATCTCAACTAGAGAAGACAGTTCTGCAAACTGTAACTCTTCTAAGCTACTTTCAAAGGCTTTTGCCCTCCGTCTCTTTCTAGGGTTTAGCTGCCCAAACCAAAAGTAAACCCTTATGTGGACTTTCGTGAACTTTTGGCGAGGGTTCTAGGCCCTGTGGGAGTTACAGCCATCTGTCATCAGAGAATGATCTAACTTACACTGGCAAACTGGCCCAAGGAAAGGAAACACAAAGATGAGCTTTCTCTCATTTTTTGCATTTCTCAGCTGCACAGCATGCTCTGCCACAGCCTAGAGGTATGATTATGGTCGTAACTGTTGGACTAAATCATGGATGTGGCATGTCAGCAAATCTTAGGATTCCCCCCCCCTTCCAATTCTCTGTGTGCAGATTTGGCTTTTGAGGCTGGTTCCACTGAAATAATTTTCAGTTTAATTCTATTATTTTTCCAGAAATATTTTGTTTCAAAGCAGCTAAGCAAAACACAGTTCCCTAGCTCTGCACTGCCTTATTGGAGTTACAGCTTGGATGCTTCCCCACAGGCCAGGCTTGTTTGAGAAACATATTTCTCAGAAGACAGCAGAGATTTATTTTGGTCAGCTGTTTGAATTACAGCAGATACAGCTGGATTAGAAAGCTCTGCACAGGAAATAATAATGCCATTCAGCTCTCAAATTTCAGTTTCTACAAGGCAACCTGTGGGCCCAGCTAGAAGCATATCTGCCTTACCCCTGGGAAGTGCAAATCTTCAAGGAGTTGTTTTGTAGATGAGAATGGTGATCCAAACCTCAGCTTCCGTAATACCTATGCTTATTTTTGAATGGACAGAAAACAAGAGTTAGTGTCATTCCAAAAAAAAAAAAAAAAAGTTTTGTGAATGCTGAAATATTTCATTTTAATTGGGACATTAAAGTGACATATTTCAGAATCTGGAGCCTTTTTTACATGAATACCTGTTCAATGAAGAGCATTGATGTGTCAACTTTTAGCCCCTATACAACATTAACAGTTGTTGAAATGTGGTAATTCCTGATGAGCTGGAAATTCTGTGTTTTGCTCACAGCCAGAAGAAAATACTTCATGTTTTCCATTTTATATATGTCTGTATTAACTGTGTGATGCATCAGAAGCACATGCTAACATGCACATGCTAACTAATAATTGGTATGGTGTACCTAATTGTTCACATACTGATGTAGATATAGAATATTTCCCATGCGAAATGTAATTACTGTGACTCAATAATCATTGTGAAAAGAACTGTTTTGCCTTTCTGTATATAGAGTTTTTCTTTGGGGATGAGAATAACGTAATAATCAGCATTTGCCAGGTGGGACAATCCCTATATTGTGGAGTTGAAATCTGTAGCAGTTAATATTGACGCAGATGCTTAAAAGAATATTGGGTTGTTGCTTTTGCATACAGCAGAATTTGGGATAATGCTGTCACTAGAGTGAAATTCTGTCATGAAAGACCTTTAAATTAAGCTTTTTGAACCCAATCCAATAATCTAATGCAGCTATTGAAAAGTGTCCCACTGACTTGAATAGGCTTTGGGCAATTAGCTTTCAGAGGAGCAGTCCTGCATTGGAGCTTCTTGGGGGTGTGGTAACTAACTGTAGAGCTGACTTTTGATCTAGCTTTTAGTCGGGATCATATTTTCAAACAGGTGTCTAAAGTGTTCCTATCAAATCACGGTACAGAAACATTTTATATGCCCAGTGTAGGTGCCTGTGTTTGAAAATTTGGTCCTAAGATTTGTTACTCTTTGATTTGTAATACCTTTATAATTCTTTTTTAGGATGATTCTCTTCAGTCAGAATTAAGATATCCAGTCAGGAAAAGTCAAAGAAACAAAAAGGACAAGTATTTTAATGTCTCTCAGTTCCGAATTCTGCTCTTTAAAGCCAAATGTTCCTGCTTGGTGAAAAGGCAATAAACGAAGAGAAACTTGAAACTTTAGGAAGCACAGAGATCTCTTCCACTTCCAAATATCAGACATCAGCACTTTTACTTGTAGTTTCTGCTTGGTTGGTTTTTGTTGGGGTTTGGGGTTTTTTTGTTTGGTTGGTTTTGGTTTTGGGTTTTTTTCAGCAAATATATTCTTCCATCACTTCTGACTTCCTGTCTTTTTTTCAACCCAACTCTACTAAACCTATATACTCATTTGGTCCCAGGAGGATATTGCAGGAATGAGACTATATATGCTTTTTTTTCAACTTTCTTTTCAACTTCTCAACTTTCAACTTCAACTTTCAAGCTGTTTGTATTCATGAGATTTACATATCTGCAAACTTGTCATTACCATGGGGAGATACCTTTATTTCAGGCTTATTTTAAGCCCTGTCTGAAAAAGTCTCTTTTTATGTATGAATCACCCCAAATATTGTTATACCTTAATCACAGTAGCCTGGTGGACCACCTAAACTTGAGATGAAGCTTTGAGCCTCTCCCTAAATTGTTGCAATTTTAGATACAATTTGTTTCCTGCCATTTCTACACAGCAGGTGATAATGGCATTTCAATACCTGTAGCAGTAGTGTAGAATAGACATTCACAGGAAAAAAGGTCTTCAGCGTTCCAAAGGGCTGTTGGAGTATGGCAGTAATCTGATTAGTTTTCAGCTATTTTTTGAGAGGTGTATGGAATTTTCCTGTTAAGTTTTCAGAGCTTCTTTTTGGGAGGTGTTATTCTGTATCATTCAGAGTAAAGTATTTGATGTTCAGGCCACTTGCCTATACAGTCAACTGCAAAACATAGATACCTCTTGGTCTTCAAAAAGATTGACTAAATTGCCCTTATTGATTAATTAAGAGGATGGAAATGAGAATTTCATGATTTTCTCGGAATCACCTCAACACAAAGTAAAATGAAATGCTAAAAAATGTAGACCATTTCAGCAACAAATTTAAATAATAAAGGGCATGGAAAGAGAGAGCTACAAAGGACATTAAAGACTCTTTTGTAATAGCAAAATGTTGTATGTAATCTCAGATAAGTATGTATATCTGTTCCTGATTTTCTGGATCTTTGCCAGAAATCACTGAGTTTTCAGTGAGCCCATCAAATAAAAGAGTTCTAGACATATACAGTATGCATACACATAAGTTCATATATAAAATAAGAGTGAAAAATATGTTTCTGGAGAAAAAAAAATCTTATTTTTAAAATTTTATTGATTATTTCATATTACTGATAATACCTAATATTATTCTTAGTAGTAATGAAGTTACTGGCTTTACCTAATATCCAGGATTTCTGCATAAAGATAAGAGTCAACCTATTTTATGTTTCACTTTGACAAGAGATGGAATATAGCAAAATAATCATTACTATCAGGAATGACTGAACTAGATTGAAAAAGTAGTTGCACTGAAATCAAAAACTATCACCAACTTTTCCCCAGAGCTAGGATATTATTTGCAGATTTTTTTTGTTGTCTACAATGTTACTGGAGTCTTATCTCAGGGCTTTTTTAAAAAGTGTTCCACTGCTCCATTAGAAACATTAGGAGGTAGTAAAAGAAAGTATAAAGCATGAAGACCACTGTCATATCAATCACTGCAATTAACATTAAAGAAAGAAAAAAATAAAACCTGTCTTTCTTAGCATTTAAATGAGGCATACGTTCTCAGGGCCCACAGACCAGCTTCTTCCAGATGCCTGGTGCCACTACCAGCTGCAGAAAATAACAGGCGATGGAAGGAAATACATGAATATTACTGAGTACTGAAGAGTTTTTATTGCTCTGTGAAATGTGATGCCCAGTGATTTCCTGGAAATCCCACCAAATGTGCAGTTCAGTTACCTGCTTATGCAGTCTCCGGGAAGATGTCAGTGGGTTGCAAGGTGACCTAATTTCTGTCTTGTATACGAAGATCTTCATGTGTTTTGAATATTTGGGATGTCCTCATGTTTGTAGCAGGGCAAGGAGATAATCCTGAAATCAGAGAGGATCCTTCTGATGTCTTAATGAAAGGCTGTTCAAAATTGGATGAGCTGTAATCTGTGAAACTTACCATTTGCAGTAGATGTTACACTCCGCAGAGCTTGTTAGACCCTTGCTGTTAAGGGAAAATGGGAAACTTCTGTTTGAACTGAATGTGTCTCAAGCACACTAAGCCTTTGAAATGACACACCCTACAGCCAGTGTTCTCAGGTGTTTCCCTGCAACTTGTTAGAGGTGTTAGAGAAAACCACTGACATGGTCATAGTAAGGCATTGCCGCAAGTTTGCTATAGATTGCTCCTGGTTTTTGCTTTTTGGTTATGTCTGCCCTTCCTACAACTTTGGCAGCCATCCTTCAAGAGATAATATGTGCCCTATTGCCTTTCAGCTAATGATTCTTAGATCCAGTGATATCCGTTTGCAGTTTTGCCTAGAGCTGTTGGTGCCATTCCTGCTGTGCAATGAAAGGAGATTGCTTAAGGCAAAGACAGGATGCAAGTGCAGCAGCATTTAATGGTGATGAAGAACGTGAAGGACGTGAGGAAAGGGAAAAGAGCAAGATCACACCAGATATTTCAGCTCTGGCACTGTCCAACTTCTGGTTGCCTGCTTGCTTTCGTAACCCAAATAAAACGTCAATATAAATTTTTAAGTGCATTTTCCTAAACCAAAAAGAGTGGTTAAATAGTATCTTTATCATATGCACTGCTTTAGGTCCCATATGAGTTACCAGTTGGGTTTTGCACATCTAGCTGCACAACAACATTGTTCTTCAAGGACTTAGGTGGGAAAAGGTGGCAGCAAAAGGGTATTTTTCTTTATAGGACTTCAGCAGCTAGCTGGACATTAAGAAAGTTCTGTGTACCAATGCTTTCAGAGAGAAACCTCAAGGTACATTCAAGTTCAGAGAAAGACCTTTCTGCATCAGTTATAGACCTTTTCCATCCATTTTGCTTTTCTGGTTTTGCCACATTTTGTCCTTTTTCTTTTTGCTTGTGCCCTTTGCGTGATCCACCTGCTATGAGTCCTTCTGTTTTTCAGACCTCTGTATCCAGGTCAGCTGTTTTCCCCTTTACTTCCACATCGCCTGGATGGAAGCAGAGAGGAATATCAGTCGCACAAATGATGGGGTCTCTATCTGACCTGCTGACACCTTGCTCCTGTGGATGAGCAGTCATAGCAGTTGCTCTGTTTGTTCCCACATTACAGAACACTCAGAACAGATTGAGTACTGGAGGCTTTTGCCACTAACTTCTATTGACCATAGATATCCCTATTTTGGTTTAAGTGTAGAATAGAAAGCATGTATTTTCAGTGACAAAGGGACAATAGTGAATAGTAATCCAGAAGTAACAGTATTGTAAAGTATTTTTTGTTTCATGGTGAATTTTCCTATTTGTAGAGAAGCTATTGTTGTGTTTCAAAAGCCTAAGACCATATTTTTTTTTCCCTTATGGCACTGCTGCTACTTGTTTGCATATTAGTAAGGACATGGACACAGCACATGGAAAGATTTTTTTTTTAAAAAAAAAAAAAGACTGCAAAATGTTTTCTTGTTCCATATATACAAATATTCAGTCTTCTTGGAGTTATCTACTGCTTCAGAACTTATGAAGATAGTATGTGAGACGCATGTATTACAGTGAAGAAATAAGAAAGAGAGAGGAGAATCAGAGAGGAAGAAAAAGTGAGTTGGGCCAAACCTTATGCTCTTCCATTTTAGTCTCTTTGTTCTTGCATTGTGTTCTTGTTGCTGATGTCATGCTGTTCTACTTTTCTTTGGTTGTCAGAGTAACTATCATTTTGGGCCATCCAGTCATATTAAATAAATAAGGATGTCAAGTGAATGAGAGTCAAAGAAACTAGACAGCAGGGAGTATTAAAAAGGCAAATGATTCATATCGGTAAATCTGTCATGTAAACTTTGATAATTAATTTGCACCAAGGTTGAGTTTTGTGCCTGGATCTCTTAGACGCTTTTATTAGTCTCTAAATGGGTATCCTCATGCATCCAGTTTAGCTCTGATTTTTGTTTTAAATGTTATGTTTTAATGGGACCCCAAATCAATGAATTTTGCTATAAGTACAAATTACAATTCTGATTTATTCAAAGTCAAGTGATATCACTTGGATGAAACACTGCCAGAATTGTGGAAAATTGAGAACAACTAGATAACTGAAGCACAAAACGTATTCTCCTTCTGACTTGTCTGTAGACAGATCACAATTTCCAAAGTTGTTAATAGCTATTCACAGCTTGGTTGTCACTATTATTTGTTTCTCTTTCACTTGTGAATGCATATGGTTTCAGAACGTCAAGTTTGTTCCTAAATGCCTTCCAGATATGATGGCATTTCAGGAAAAATGAAGCTTATTCTGGAGGAGGGGAACATTTCCCTTAGATCTGGTACAAGTAAACATGGCCAAGGACAGGGGGAAAAAAACCCAGTAGGTCAATTACTTATTTATTCCCTGTTTTCCTATTCAGATTTTATTTGAATTTGTCTTCATTTTTTTTTAAGTCTTCAAGATAGTTTTATGTTTAAGTCCCTATTAGGAATGCTACTGTTCATAACAGATTTGAACTTTGAACCAGAGTTTTTTTGTAGTGACACAGTGCATATATTTTAAATGGCTAATATTTTATATTAGTTTGGAAATTAGGTTAGAGATGCCAAGTCTTTCCCTCCTTCTCATGTCTCACAGAATCATAAATTATGTTTTGTGGGTCTTCCATAAGCTAATCCAATTCAACCCCCTGTTCAGAAAGGGTCTAATTATATCAAGTTTCTCAGGGCCATGACTAGTCAAATCTTGAACACCTCTGAGGACAGAGGTCCGACCACTTCTCTGGGCCTCTGTTCCAGTATTTAACCATCCTCATGGCAAAAAAATAATTGTCCTATCACTGAACACCTCCAAAAACTTCTAGCTCCAGTGTCTGTGTATTCTGTGTTTAAAGAGATCCAAACAGCAATAAGATCTCCCTTTCACCTTCACTTCTCCAAGCTGAATGGGCGCACTTCTTTCAGCCTCTCTCTCCTCATGCACCGTGTTCTCCAACCCCTTGGCCTCCACTGGGCTCACTCCAATATGTCAATATCAGTCTGGTACTGGGGAGCCCAAAGCTGGGCACAGTTCTAAGAATCTAAGAAGTGCTTACTTAAATGGAGAATTTCCATCTCTAATTTCCTACTGTGGAACCTTTCTGCCCTGTTCCCTAACACTTTGGGCACCTCTCTTGACCTTTCTTTATCTGGCAAGCTACAGAGTCATTTGAGAATAAGAAAAGATATGTTCCCTTATCCCAGGCCATGGCTGGGAGCAATAGCTGTTGCCGCAGAGCAATATGTTGTGTGTGGGTGGAGTAAAAATTTCTACCTGCTGGGAAAATTTCCATTAAAAGCTTCCAAGCGTATGAGAATTTGCTGCTTTATTGCCATAAACAAATAACATCTCATCCTCAGCAACACCGATATTAGAAGTTTGCATTTAAGTGCAAAGAGCTGAATCAAAACTTTACTGCAGTTTGGTTTTGAGAAGCTGATGGCAAACCATGCTTTTCAGCTTTCAAGGGAACTGCCTTCGACTCCCACTTCTTTCCCTTTTTTCTACTCAGTGAGAACTGTAGGTGAGCTGTTCAGAGTTTTGCTGACACACCAACACCTATAAAATAATATGTCGTACTGATGCGTGAAAAGCACTCAGCATTAAGTTCTTGAAATAATCAATTATTTAGCAGCTCATCATATTTACTGTCCACTGAAGGATCTTTATAGTAATAATGAGGTCACTGCAATCAGATCCTCTTCTTTTGGCATTTCGTCTACAAAGGCTGCACACAGCCACAAAAAAACTTAGAAGACTGCAGTCTGGAATCTGGTCTAGTCTCACCAGGAGAGGACTGCTTTTTAATTCTCCCTATCAGGATACCTTCTTGTACAATAAAGTAGTCTGACTTGCAAAAGAGAAGGACCTCTGGTCATTAGAAACAGTGGCTGTGTATTGACTTCACTGGCATTGAGTCAGTCCTGTGGAATGGTGTTAGATACTCTGTCATAGGTGGTAGAGCTAGTTGGAAAATTGCATTCAAGGAGGTTTGGGAAGCAGCCTTTCTCAGTTAAAAAAAGGATACTCTTTAAGCATTATATGGCATATCCTTCCTAAAGGAAAAGATGCTTTTGGAAGAATGGCAGTCAAGAAATTAGTCCAAAATACTGGTATTTACACATTTTCCTAAAATTTTTGAGAATTTTTTCTTTTTTTTTAAGCAAAAAGGAATAATTTTCAAGGACCTATGATTCACAATTATAGAATCATCATAGAATCATCATCAGTTGGAGTTGTGTCTGTCTGAAAGTTATACACTGGTACATACAAGTGCCATCATTGTTTATTTTGCTAGACTTCTTATGGAGACTGCATTTAGTGTTAGTGAGACAATAATAGGAATACTATATGGGACTGGAGAATTATCCTCATGAGGGTGGGTAAAGAATTACTTGATATTAATTGTTAGATGAAAGGTATGAAAATCAGTGAAATCTGGGGAAGGTTTTTGAAATGACAAGGTCATTTGCTGTGTTGCTGTGCCTTTGTGCTCTTCTGACAAAGGAGGTTTGTGCACGGTGAAGTTGCCTCAGCAGAGTGTGCAGGTGCAGGCATGTGCCCACATCTGTAGGAGTGATGGTTGCAGCCTGCTTCTGCAGACCTACCTTCATTTGCTACTGGTCAAAATGAGACCGTTATTTTGTAAACATATCTTAAGGAGCTAAAAAATTGAGGCTTATGTTCTTTACTCTTCCCTTCCCCCTGTTTTCTCTGCAACGTATGAGGAAGACTTGAAACTTGGTTTGCTCTAATCTGAGATAGTTCTTGTTCTTTTCACAACAAGAGTTGAAGCGTTTGATGTAGAATGGTTAATGGCTACAGGAAAACTAACGACAAAATGGTGTGGGAAAAGGGGAGTTGTTAAACTGAGAAGAAAACAGAAAAAAAGGCATAATTGGAGTTACTTGTTACTTTCAATCTGCTGATATTAAATATTAATAACTAATAGATCCTCTAGAGAAAATTTTATTTGTGAAATTTTCAGAAAGATTCAGAGATTTCCTGCCAAATAAGCAAAGCCCAAGTTAGATTTTTCGAAGGTTAAAAATGCAAGCAGAAACAGAGGTATTAGCTTGCCGTCAGACAGACTGATAGGTTGACAAAAAGTGTGATGTATGGTTGCGGTGAGATTTCTGCAGTGCATGTCAACAGAGAAATATTTATTGGCACTACATTATATTTATGGATGCAATACCATAGCCTAAATATAGTGCCATCTTAAAATACAGTGCTAGAGCTCATTAAATACAAGTAGGAAATTTGAAATACAGTTTACTCTTGGAGATTTCTTGCTGTTCACTAGTCCTTCATGTTAAAATCGTATTAAATACAGGAGGTTGGATTCAAGTCCATCACCACAGAACTCCACTGAAGCTGATGAATTTACCATATTACTTTGGCCCTGAATCAGTTGAAAGCAACAAGGGGTGTTGGTAAATGTCAGCTTGAGTTTACAGGTCACAATTCTAGAACTAAAGCAAAAACATTTATGCTGATCTGGGGAAAGAGTGACCTTGTTGACAAATAAATCTGAGATAGTATGGCTTCTGTCAAGGCCTGAAAGAATCTGAATATTACATAGCTGTGATAAATGCAATTTCTTGTTAAACACAGTGTGCTGAAATGGCCCGGGATCCTGGAAGGTCTGATGGGCAGTGAGTTACAAATATGCCCCCTAGCCTTTTCAGAAGGCAAAACCTCTTATTTGCATTATTAGATTAGAAAACAACTCTGGTGGCTTTAAAAATATTGGTTTTTAACTAGTACGGTATGCAGATAACTTGAATGGATTTGAAACCTAAACTGAATATTATGGCGCTTGTGTGTACCAATGTATAACTTCCAGACAGATACATTTCCAATTCAATAAATAAGCTGAAGTTGTATCAAATTAGAGATATACCTGACTTGACTTCAGTTACTCAAGTACTAAACGTACAGCTTCATTCTTAAGTATTGCAGGTCTCAGGTTTCTGCATTCTCCTAGGGTTCTATGGGTGCCAGTGCCCCGACTAGATGGGTTACGGCTGCATCCAGTGTGCTTAGGCATACTGCAGTCGTGCTTTAGTTTGTGCGTGGAGTCAATGCATGTACAGTGCTTTCTTTGTCCTTAATGCAGCTGATAGAAAAATTGGGCCTCATGTGTATATCAGATTGTGGTTTCATCCTTTGTACTAGGAATATAAAAGAAAATTATGGAACTCGGCAGATATGCTCATATATGGGGAAAAATGAAAACAATAACCAAAACAGGAATGAAATCCTTGTCCTGCTGGAGACCATGGCAGTTTTCCTGTTGATTCCAGTGTGACACAATTTCAATCATAATCATAAATGAGTCCATAAGAAGTTTTCTCAGAGAAATAGCCTTTCCTCACCTTTCTTTCAGTATTTTCTGACTCTTAGTCTAATACGCAGTTGTGAAATCTTCTATCCCATTAAGCAAATCAGATAAACATGGTTATTTCTAAATGCATGTATGAACAAAATGATTTTTTCCATGGTTTTAAGCTAAGATGTTTCTTCAGATATCTACATTAATCTTTAAGCTAAGGAGAGAGTAAATGGGAAGTGCTGGTGCATGTAGTTAAATATTTATTAAAGTAGATGTGGAACTAAATGAGAAAAAGTGAAGAAAATGTGAAGACCTGGAGGGGCAACAGTGTTTAGATTTATCTAAATCTAAAGAATATTACAGCAACAAGAAAAAGCCTTATTTTCCTTCCTTGATCAGTTTGTAGCTGTTAAAGTGCTGACAGCCAGTATATTGGAAGATCTGTCCTCCCCTCTAAGATTTAAGTGGGAGATAAAATTACCACAGTAGGAAAAACAGTGGGATCTCAGCTACACTAAAAGAAGAAAAAAACAGACCAAAAAAACCCCTGCAAATTCTATACACTGTGCCTCAGAGTGCTTATCAGTTTTTAAGTTCTTATACAAACGGCACAAGCCCTACTGGCTTCTGGTAAGACTTGTGCTTCTAATCTGTTTAGATGAAAATCCTAGCCTGTTGTGGATTTGTCTTTCACCAGCATCCCTGCCTCCAGAGATATGTGCATGGGCTGTATTCCTCTTCATGCAGAAATCATACGGTGATCGCTTGTACTTATCCCATGCGTTTTTAACTTCTTATTGTGGTCTGTCTGTCTGCAACGAGCATGGTAGTACTCTGCACGCATGATGAGTTCTTGGCTTTTTGTCAAACTGACGTAAATTCTGAGGTTTACAGCTCCTTTGCTTTTTACTGAAGTCATTAGACTAGTACAGAAAATAAACATTACTAACTGTGTCAATAATACTTCCCTTTTCTGAAGTCCTCCCTCTGCGAAAACATGATTTGCAACGCTTTCAGTGACTTCATACTTAGATGATTTGAAAAGTCCAAGGTTAACATACTGTCTGATAAAACGACGCTGATTTTATGACTGGACGGAAACGTCTCCTTGACTTTTTTTAAAGATGGAGACAGGCTGGGGTGGGCAGGTCTCTCTTGGAACTGCATCATCTTGAGGCACATAAATTTCACTTCTAGGGCTACTGTTGTCAGGCAGCTGGAGAGTCTGCCTTTTGCCTAGCTCTGTGGCTTTGGATCATATGCAAAAGTGTAAATTCCCTTACTGCAAATTTGTAAGCCTTATGTGCATTTATTATATTTTTTAATAATGCAAATTGTGTTAAAGAAAGCAAACAGAAATGTCCCCGCTGCCTTTTGAAAGAGGTACATTTCAGTGAAGTTTGGTCAGAATGGAAAAAGCAATGGAAAATATATGGTAGTCAACAACAGACAGGGATGGCATGTGGATTTTTATTTTTCACCTATTTCCCATTTAGGAAGAAAAAATCAAGTGGTTTGTTCATAAATGACCATTATCTGAAATAGATGCAAATAACTTTTTATCTCTCTCCAAGAGGCCTCCTTGTCTTTCATTCAGTTCTTGAAGATTCTTCCCAAGCTGACTTCTGTACTAGGGCAAATCTAAATACGCAAAGACAGAACAAAAAGAAAAAAGTTATTCTATTTCCATGGCAACATCAGTTCACATTCTGCAGGTACAACAGCTGCCAGTTAGTCCACTCACTAAATGAAAGCTCCTGAAGGCTCTTTATACTGTAACATTTGGCCAAAAATAACTTGGCATGCCACAGTTTTCCCACAAACCCACAGAGAGAGTGAGATTAAACTGACTGGCAAGCAGACTGTCAACTCGCTTAGTGTCTTCATGCTAAGAGGAAGAAAACAGTCTCTAAACATTTGAGAGGAAAAAAAAGAATGTTTATGGTTGGCACATTATTTTCATGGCCTAAAAGGTAAAATATTTATGCTGTTGAAAGGAATATGAAATATCTTCTGTCTCATTTGCCCCAAGGGCAGCAGGTAATTAGTTTTCCAGCAGAAAACTATTGTAATTACATACATTCTGATTTGGAATTAATTAGCATTTTTTGAAGTTACAGTGACAAAACTAGGCAGTTGCTTGAAATGAATTCTAATGGAAGTAAATCAGTTCCTCTTAGACTTCGACTTTCTAGAGATGTTTTCTGAGGGAGACAAAATTATTACTTTCATAACCATTTTATGATGAAGTTCTGTCAGTAATTAGATATTACCACATGATGCTAAAATTGGTATCACTGTTACCTGTCTTGAGCAGATCTTAATGTGAAGCAGGTGTTGTATGAGCACTTCGTAAGATTATTCAATATGAGGCAGTAAGAAAAAAATGTAAAGCTTTTTTTGGCAATTGCATAGGTAGTGTTTAGACCTGTAATTACAACTGATTAACTTAATTAAAACTGGGACAGACAATCCTGAGCTGATTTTTTAGAAACCTGTGCAAATAGGCCATCATCAAGAAGGAGCTGGTGTGATGTGTTTTTTAATGGTAGTCTTGGGAAAGCGACTGCAGTGTACGGAAAATCAACTCCTGCTGGAGTGAGCATTTTACCATTTAAACCTAGACAGAAATAAAAGGATTCTGTAAGAAAAGAGGTTAAAATCTTTCTAATTTAAATTTGTAATGCCAATAATTTAAATTAATGACAGTATTTTCTGGAGAGATTTTGCCTGCATTTATCTGTAAAGCTCCACAGACCTGCCAGCCAATTGAGTTTACTGGTGAGTTACTGCTTCGGGAGGCAGCTCACCTGCCAAATGAGTTAGATTTGGGTATAAGTTAGATTTAGGCCCACGAAGCAGGCTTATTTAGGTTATTTTGGAATTAGGATTTTAAAACCTCTCTGCCCATGTTAGCAGATTTACACATCATTCTGAGCTGCCACTGTAAACTCGAAGCATGCCCACCACGAGCATGTTCAGGTAGTTAAAAGGCTACATTCAAACACTGAAATTTTCTGCAGCTGCAGAAGAAAAGATTGTTTACACACAGGCATAAAAAACATAGCCCCATGTTGTTTTTCTTTTTTATGTATTCATCGCTGCTGGTGGATGATATTACAATATTATACAGTGTATTTAAACCACTACAAGTGATGTTTAGTACAGAAATGTATTCACTGTGTGTTTTTCACCTTAACTGTTGAATTGCGTGCTAATTTTTTGTAATGTTTGATGCTTTTGATAATGTAATTTTTCATAAGTAATAATGATTAATGCCATTTCTTTCAATTTTGGCCAATTTGTTTATATATGTGTATATATATGTATTTGTTTATACTTTAACTATAACATAGCCAACAGTAGGCACCCCACTGATGTTTTGAAGATACAATGTGCAAATATTGCCACCTAAACATAATCAAATTCTCTGTGGAATCTTCTGTACTGGAATATCTTTCAGTTAATGTATTTCTTTGGGAATACTGCTTTTGAAACTCTTCTCGCATATGCCTTGGAAATGCATCCAGGAATACTTATTTTGCTTATTTTGTTTTAAACGCTAATGTATACAGGGACCATCTTTTTAAAAATTATTATTTTTTTTATTTTTGGCCTGTGTTGCAGAGGGTGCATGATGTATCCTTTATCTGAACATGAGGTGACTCACAAATGTGCATTAAATACAGGCCTTCCAGTATGACACCTAGTGGGCAATCCACACAGATAGTCCTGGAATGCTTTTCACATTAGGCAAGGATGATTAGCTTTTCTCAAATCCACAAACACGGCGTGTGAGAATAATATGCGAAAAAGGCATAAACATTTCCAGGGGATCCTTATTGATGGCAGTCTGTGTTACTTCCATGACCTGCAATACACACCACTCTTTTGTCGTTTAAAGGAGCATCAGGTATTTTCGATCTTGTTCGCACCATTAGATGCTACCATCAGCCATTAGAACACACATCAGTGCAACCTGGCTGCTTTTAATGGTAACTGTAAATACAGGAGACAGTCAGACAAGGCAGTTCACATTTTGGTAATGCACCGTTAAAATGCAGAAAAAAGAATAACAGTGAAAACAGTAGGGCCATTCATTCACCTAATTTTCATTAGGAAAGACAATGTGCTGCCTCTTTGGTCATTCTGAGAAAAAACATCATCATCAAGTAAAATGTTGGTATCTCACTCATTAAGTAAAAGTAACTTGAATTCTACTGTGTACTCAGAAAGATTACAGTCTCTTTCTCCGTTTTCTGCAAAACCACCATATTTGTATTTTTCCAACCTGTCTCTTTCGTGTTCTCCATAGGACCTTTTACATCTTATTTACCAGTAGTATTTCAGGGGCCTTACTCTGTTTTGTGTACTGAGTACTGGTATTTAGTTTTCAGTGCTCTGAGAAGTAGAGATGAGCCATCATACTCTTTAACAGATGTGGAATTGAAGCACAGAGAGAGGTAAAAGAGGGAGTGTATACAGTCAGAAGCTGAACTCTTAATTCTCACTTTGCCATACTAATGCCTTGATATTCCCCTGTAGGTTTTCTTAATCCACACTCCCATGTTTTTTCCACCTCTTCCATTGCATCTACCCAATGAGAAATATTGGTAGTACTTCATCACACACAGTCACACAGAGGTGCTGCAGACCTCGGTGCAGCATAGAGGCGCCACCTTTAAAGCTTTCTTTAGAGCGATCTTTGATAGAGCTAGGAGCAATCTGGCAGTGTGATGCTCTATGCTGGCTCATTTGAAACTACCTCAGATATGCTCTCCAGGTGTCTTCTGCAGTGGTGGGCAAATAATCAGCACATCCTGCCTATAGTGAGGTCTAACTAATTAAGCAGAGTTACTAAATAATTTAATCTGCAATAACGTCACTGTGATAACATTTTGGCGGAATATGCATCTCAGTAAAATGTTATACTATGCTGTGCACTGTACAGATAAGTATATTATGAAGGACCAGAGTGTCCTACAGGGCATGGGTTGTGCCAGCAGGCAAGGTTGCACCACTGAACAAAGCAGTCCCATGACAGCAAGGGACAGTGGGGATGAGGAGTGACTGTTGTGGAAGTATGGAAGAAGTCACATAACAAAGTCATTAGCTCACCAACAGGGATTAAGATGACAATTTCTGACATCTTTAACAGGAATTCGTGGGATACAGACAAAGGCTGGGTTTGTAATATGGAGGCCAGTGGCTTCAGATTCCCTTTACTGATGTAGAGAGGCAGCCACTCAGAGGCATACTGGAGAGGGACGTATTTCTCTTCATGGAGTGAACTTCTATGGTTCCCCCATTTCCTCTTATTCTTGAGAGGTTACATGGGGAGGACTTGAAGACTGGTACAACTGGGACGATCTGGCAGCGCACTTGGAGGTGAACAGCTTGATAAATTAATAGTGTTGGGTGAAGCTGAATGGTAAAGGAAAGGTATTAAAAGCAAAGAGCAGAAGTTTGTTGGTGATGCAGTGGAAGAGGCAAAGACATGGAGGGATGCAAACGGAAAATATACCCCCACAGGCCACATTTTGCATGCTCTGGAAAAGTCCCAGCGTGCTAGCAGAGAGAGCTTGGGGATCTAAGTGAGCTTGCTTTCCGTGTGATTGAATATAGCCCATTTTGGTGTTTTCCCAGACCATCCTGAACTGTGACACATCACTTCACTCATAGAGACTAAAACAGACACGTGCAAGTATGTGATAAGACTATCACAAGAATTCAAATGCAGTCTGCAAGACTCCTTTTCCTTTTTGCTGTTTTGCAAAGCCATCACTGTAGGTGTACATTAATCTGATCTGACCAGGAACTGAACTAAAAAAAACCCCAAAAAATCCAAGCATATAAACATGGCCATTAAGCCAAGTTCTCTGCAGAGCCATGCAGT